>JAINUG010000249.1:1067500-1331032 GCA_029706075.1 Aldrovandia affinis | reverse complement strand
CCCAGTGGACCTGGTGGGCGATAAAGAATAATAATGTGCAGTTTACATGGAACAGTGACAGTGATGGCATGAAATTCAAAGGAGGCGGGTAAGAAGTGAGGAAGAGGAACAATACCAAATCTCCACAGGGCGGGGATCAGTATACCTGTCCCTCCACCTCTACCTGTGGGTCGTGGGGTATGTGAGAAGGTGTAGGCAGCAGAGAGAGCAGCAGGGGTGGCCGTGTTCTGCGGACTGATCCACGTCTCCGTTAGCGCCAGGAACTGCAGGGAGAGTAGGTAGGCCTTGGCCAAGATGAAATCGGCCTTCTGGACAGCAGACTGGCAGTTCCATGGTCCGCCTGCTACCACCACGTCGACATCGGGAGATCTAGGAGGATGGATGAGGTTTCAGGTGTGAGTAGAACCTCTCCTTCTAGGAAATCTAGAAGAGGAGACATGGACTGGGATAGGGAGGTAGCATGTAGTGTTAGATGCAGAGGAAGAACAGGGAGATACAAAACCATGATACTTACCATGTGGTGAGCACTCCCTAGCTGACCTCCCTTGGTGGACTCCTGCAGATAGACTCCTTTGTCTTTGTCTGCTGAGTCTTCGTATACTGTCTACATATACAGTGACCCACATGAATGTCATTGGTGTTAGAAGGTATTGACTGGCTTCATGGCGCTACCTATATCGCGAAAGTCTGTTTTGCTCCATTTTCATAAACAAATCATATCACTTCACAAAATGGACCGGGCCAATGGCACGGCTTCGTAAAAATGGACGGCCCAATGGCACAGCTTTGCAAAAATGGACCGGGCCAATCACAGTGGCAAAGAGGATGCTAACGACATCCATTGGTAGACAAAGATCATAGCATCTACATCTGTTTTACTTATATACCAAACTAGGTACAGTATATAACACACAAACGTACAGTACGCTAGCTAAAATAATTGGGGGGGGGGGGAGGGATTGTGACATCTAATCTTCTTTTTGACAAATTAGAATGAATTTATATTAAAATATATAAATGTAATTATTATATAATATTACATGCAATGATATCCCCAGGACAGACCTGGTTCCGGGAAGATAACGTACAGTAGTGTGATGCATTATTTTGCTGTTGGTCGTAGAGGGTGTAAGGGTGGATGGTGATAGGCGCCACTCGCAGAACCCCAGGGGATCAATAAGTTAAACTGTACTGTCCTACAGTCTAACCACTAGCTCTCTAAACAGAGAATTAGGGAAGAGACGAACAAAAGGGAGGAACGGAAAATATCACCCAACGGGTGGCTAAGTGTCACACTGACACAAACAAAAGAAATGAAGAACTCCGCAGAGTTAATAATAGCAAAACACCCGGCAAACCAAATACCTTATAATATTTCTTTTGAGAAAACAAAACACACAGGGGTGGAAATACGTCCACCGGATTACCAAATGGTAATAGAAAAACAAACAACTAAACCAAAGACACCGAGTGTCCGAAAAAAGAACAAGAATGAAAAACACAGGCTAGGAGAGCCAAAAGAACAAGAATGTAACCCAAAACACAGTCGAACTTTTCTATACTGAACAAAAGAAAACTACAAACGGAAGCTCCTATTAGAGAGCAAGGTTCCTATTGAAGGTACAAATAAGATGTTCTTAATAGAAGATGGTTTCGGACAGAAAGAGTCTTTTCTATAGTAAGTCTTTATGTAACGTCTTTAAAAAGACACAACTACCTAATCCAGTCGAACCGACTGAACCAAAGAAACCAAACGGAAGCTCCTATTAGAGAGCAAGGTTCCTATTGAAGGTACAAATAAAGATGTTCTTATTTGAAGTTGGTTTCGGACAGAAAGAGTCTTTTCTATAGTAAGTCTTTATGTCACGTCTTTAAAAAGATACAACTACCTTACCGACTAAATCGTAAAGATGGCTTACGATTTCGCCCCGATCAAACACCAGGTGCGGGTTTAAATAGGAGGGTGATTACAAATTGAACCCCACCTGTGGACCTCCCACAAGGAAGGCGCAACACCGCCACCCGGTGGTGAGTCTGGGGAACAACCATGACAAGATGACTTTGAAAGAGAAACCGCACAGGGCGATGGGGGATGATGAGTGGATGTCCCGGCTGAGGAAATTTGCGGCCAACAGGCCAGCCCCCAGACAAAAGAGGTGGAATGATCTCTACCAGAAGGTAAAGTATGCCAGTGCATACCCAGACAAAAGAGGTGGTATGACCTCTACCGGAAGGTAAAGTATGCTAGTGCATCTCACACCTAAAACTTGTCATAAAATGATTGGCTGCCAGCTAATTACCAGTTGAACATGTGTTTGAAGAATAGTTTGAAAAGAAGAAAATAAAGTGTTCTCTTTAATGTTACATTCATGCAGTCTAAAGATGATCAGGGGTGATAAGGTTTCAGCTAATATAAAGTGTATCTGCTAATAAAAAGTGGATTTTCAATTGTTTCAGATAGAGAGATGCCCATTACAAGCCCGTGGACAAACAACTCTGTTTGGGCGATCACAGAGTTGTGCCTGTGGATTTCACACTCTCAGGGTAATGAAAAATAGCAGACATTTATTTTGGACTGAAGTTATATTACATCCCTTACTGTAGGTTTTTACTGTGTGTTTTTTGCAGCCTGCCAGTGGGCCTTCTTCCTCCACTTCCCTGCCACTACCAAGCGCACATCCCCAGGGCTGGCCTCTGCCGCGCCCTCCGCCTCAGTGCAGAGTCCTTTGCAGCCTGCATTGACTTTGTCAATTGTGAATATTACATTACTTTAGGAATTCATGTTTTGTATGAATTCCACTCAACCATTGTACTCAGGGCTCAAGGCACAGGCCATACAGGCAGCTGCCTGGGGTGCCATGTCGGCTGGGGGCGCCAGGTCCCCCTCACAAAAAAAAAGAAAAAAAAGAAATCGCTGGTGGGCGCCCTCTCCTTTCCTCCCAATGAACAAATAAACAAAAATAAATACACTTTGCACCCCTGTTCTGTTCCTCACACAATGTTTCATCTGGCCTGCACTTTGACAGAGATGCTGTTACTGAGGTGGGGGATACGATTCCTGGCTGCTTGCTGAAAGTGGGGGTTACGTGCGCGCATCACAGGTAACCCAAGAGACGTGCTATCAGATCGATGACAGATTTTATAATTGCACCATGACTTTGAAAAGGCACAACAAGCCTTCAGGTGCGCAGGGAGAAAACGAAAGGAAGGAGGAGGAGGAAAAGAGAGCCCAATTAAGAGGTAGGCTATGTCATCAAAATGCCGCTTTGTTGTGTTTCTGTGTTATTCTAGGAGGCTAGGGAGCTAACTAGCTAAGTAATAAACAAGCTAATGCTAGCTAGATAATGCGATGCTAAGAGCTACTGCTAGACTCATACAGATTGAAGGATGAATGGATGCTGATGCTGAGTTACCCTCACGTTTTGGCTTGAAGCTTATTAGTACCCACCTGTAGTTATTACCAAAACTAGGCTACTACACCTGAATTACAGAGTTGCTAAACCCTCATGCTTGCCTTGAGTCTCAAGCTTTATTATTAGGCTACCAAAATTAGTAGTAGGCTACAACATTATATCTGTCATGTCTCATGTTCGTGTTCCCCGTAATTAGATGTTTTTAGTTCATTCCATGGTTTCCTGATTGTCCGGTCCGTGTTTTCACTTTCGCTTACCTGTTTCCAGTCTCATTATTGTATTATTGTTTTCACCTCTTCCTCATGTGTCTGATTGCAGTTAGCTGCATTCGTGTTCATTCCTGATTGTTTCTCGTTATGTCTGATGTATTTAAGCTGTGCATTTTCCCATGTTCATTACCAGATTGTCTCGTCATTGTATTATCGTTTTCACCTCTTCCTCATGTGTCTGATTGCAGTTAGCTGCATTCATGTTAATTCCTGATTGTTTCTCATTATGTCTAAATGTATATAAGCTGTGCGTTTTCCCATGTTCGTTGCCAGATTGTCTTGTGCTTTGCTTATGCCTACACAACTTTCCAGCGGTTTCTTTGTTTACCCGTGTTCGTGCTCGTGCCCTCGTGCTCATGCTCCCTCGTGCTCGTGATCCCTCGTGTTCGTGATCCTGTGTTTATTCCTGTCTCAGTCTCGTTCCCGATCCACCTGTTCCTGCTCCTCGTGGTTCCTGCCCTGCTCCTCTGTGTTCCCCGGACTGATTCCCTGTTATCGACCTCCGCCTGCCCATTGACCACATCTTGCCTGCCTCTGACACACCTGAAGCCTGGAACAAACTTTGCCTGTCCCCGACAACTGTTTGGATTCCTGTATTGCCCTGATTGCTCCCGTATTAACTTTCCCTGTCTGCAATAAAAGACGTTATTGCATTCTTTGGTCCGCACCTGGTTGTCCTACTCCGTTCCTGACAATATCAGTGATAATGTGGCTAGCTATCCATAAAAAATAGATTTAAGTTGTTTGTCCTACAGCTGCTTTTGCTTGTAATAGGCTAATAACTGTACCTGTCTGTACAGATACACTCAGCACATTTTTGCAAAAGCCCCCATCTGATGATCTCCCATCTACACCACTTTCTGAAGCATGTAAGTAACTTTAGCCAATTATTTGTGGTATCCTTGTAATTGATAAGAAGTTGTTGTTGTTTACAGTCACACCTTGTTATTAAATGTAGGTCTTAGTCAAATTAAATAGTGTATTTGTTCAGTGTTTATATGCAGTAAAATTACACAAAGGACTTAATGCAGTGATGTAACTATAGTATAGTATAGTATAGTATGAATGTACTATATGTTTACAGCTGCAGCTCCTCCAGCTCCAACATCCCCAACATCCAGCACCTCTTCCACTGACACACAGCATGCAGCTCCTCCAGCCCGACCATCAGGCACAACATCTACCTCCTCCACTGACAGACAGCGTGCAGCTCCTCCAGCCCGAACATCAGGCACGGCATCTGCATCCTCCACTGACAGACAGCGTGCAGCTCCTTATGCCACAACATCAGGCACACCATCTACCTCCTCCACTGACACACAGGTACGTGAGTCCATCAAGGCAGCACCTATAGATCCTGCTGACTGGCCAGCCCTGTCTGATAAGGTAAGGACGGAGTTAGTCAGCTCAGGGCCATATCAGGTAAAGCCAGATTTTACCTTTCCAAAAAAAGAGGATGGGAGAAATTGTCATCACCACCACTTTTACAGACAATTAGTGAATGGAGAGAAAATCAAGAGAAGCTGGTTGGTTTATTCCAAGAAAGAAAAAAAGTCTCTACTGCTTCTGCTGCAAGCTATTCTCACAAAAACAATACAAACTAATCAGTTATGGATTTAATGACTGGAAAAATTGCAGTGAACAATTCAAAACCCATGAGAACAGTCAAGAACATTTTAGGCACATGACATCGTGGAAGGAACTGAAGACTCTTCTTGACAAGGGCCAAACTATAGATAAGATAGAAATGGCACTTCTAGAAAGTGAAAGGAGGAGGTGGCGTGAAGTCCTGACCAGGTTGGTGGCCATTATTCAGTCGTTGGCAGAGTGAAATATTGCCCTTAGGGGGACCACAGACACACTTTACCAGCCAAACAATGGTAATTTTCTAAAGGAGGTAGAGCTCATGGCCAAGTTCGACCCTGTCCTTAAGCAGCATGTTGCAGAGGTGGAATGCGGAGTCATCCATACATCCTATTTGGGAAAAAATATTAAAAATGAACTAATAGATTGCATCGGTGGCAAGATTGTGGAGCACATAGTCAATCAAATCAAATAATATAAATACTTTTCAATTATTTTGGATTGCACCCCCGATTTGAGCCATACAGAGCAACTATCAGTCATAATTCGACATGTTGGAATGGAGGACACACCCCAAATAAAAGAGCATTTCATGGGGTTCCTTGAGGTGGAACAGTCCACTGGAGAAAGCCTGTCGACCCTCATTCTCGAGAGACTAGAAGAGCTCAACATCCCTTTTGAAGACTGTAGAGGTCAGTCTTATGACAATGGGGCAAATATGAGAGGAAATAGAAAGGGAGTCCAAGCAAGACTTCTGCAAATAAATCCAAGAGCTTTATTTGTGCCATGTGGAGCACATACGTTGAATCTGGTGGTAGCTGATGCAGCAAAAAGCTCTGCAGATGCCACTTGCTACTTTGGCGACCTGCAGAAGCTTTTCACTCTGTTCTCCATGTCCACTCAGAGATGGACCATCTTAAACAGCCATGTCAACATAACATTGAAATCCTGGTCAGATACCAGATGGGAGAGTCGGATTAACAGTGTAGAGGCTGTAAGGTACCAGGCTGCAGAGGTCAGAGCTGCACTTCTAGAGGTGAGGGACAAAGCCACAGATGCAGTCATAAAGATTGAGGCACAATCTTTGGCTGAAGAGGTTGGGTCATACCACTTTTTAATCTGTACTGTGGTATGGTATGATATCCTGACCAAAATCCAACATGTCAGCAAATTGATGCAATCAGCATCAATGCAGTTGGATGTTGCAGTTGACCTCCTGAAGAAAACAGAAGCCTCTCTGGTCAGCTACAGAGGAACTGGATTTGCTTCTGCCCAAACATCTGCCAAAGATATCTGTGAGGAAATGAATGTGGAAGCTGTTCTTAAGCAGAAGAGAACAACCAAGAGACAGTTCTCCTATGAGTCTCCTGACGAGCAAGTGAGTGATGCACTAAAGAAAATGGAAATGTCCTTTTTCAATGTGGTGGTGGATGTTTCTATTGTATCACTGCAGGAACGATTCCAGGCCTTAGATGAAGTACAGGGACACTTTGGAGTGCTCATCAACTTCCCTGATCTGCCTGACGAAGAGCTGACAAAGCAGTGTGAAACACTAAGCAACACCCTGAGCTGTGGTGGACAGTCAGACCTGGATGGGAAGGAACTGGCACTGGAGATGCAGAGTTTCCCACATTTGCCAAAAGCCAAAATGACAACCCTGGAACTTCTGGCTTTCTTACAGGAGAAGAAACTGAAGGAAGTTTATCCAAATATGTGGGTGGCCCTCAGAATCGCTGTCACTATTCCAGTGACAGTTGCTGCTGCAGAGAGGAGCTTCTCCAGATTGAAGCTGATTAAAACCTACCTGAGGTCTACAATGGGTCAAGAACGTCTTAATGGACTTGCATTAATGAACATTAATCGGGAGGTTTCAAGGCAGATACCTTTTGATGATACAATAGATGACTTTGCAGCAAGGAAGTCCAGACGTGTCCGATTTTAAGGACATGCACCAGAGACTTGGAAGATTATAGTTGTACATGCTAGTCTTCTCTGTTTTCTTTTTTGCACATTTTGCATTTTGCATAGTTTTACAGTGAACCAAATACTGTCACTAGTAACAAAGACTACTGAACATAGCACCTTTTCAATGCATGTTGTTGAAGCAAATGTTTACTGTCACTAGGCACTACTGCCTGACTTTGTTAATAATTGTTTTATTTATTGTTTTATTATTTTTTTATTATACGTTGTATTTTGTCCTCCTTGTTTAAAGGAGTAAAACTAACTTTGATATGTGAACAAATACTTACAGTATTAACAAAGACTATTGAACAGCACCTTTTCAATGCATCCAAAAAAATGTTTACTGTCACTAGGACTGGCTGACTTTGTTAATAATTGTGTTAAACCTGCACTATAACCTTTATAAATGTGAATGACACAAATGTTTCTTTTTTGAAGATATATTTTTTAAAGTCTTCTCTTACCTCCTTAAAGGAGTAAAACTGACTTTGCTATGTGAACCAAATACTTACTACCAAAGACTATTGAACATAGCACATTTTCAATACATGTTTACATGAAGGAAAAATATTTGCTGTCTCTAGGACTGAGGAAGGACCTCCCTCTAGTGGTATAAATAAGAACAGCAGCTACTGCATCTATCTCCAATGATGACCTGCTGACATGGTGTAGAACTATGACCTTGATAGAGAGATAGACTTTGTTAACAATTGTGTTAAAAGTGAGTTTTCTTACCATTTTCTCTTATCCTCCCTGTTTAAATGAGACTTTGGTAAGTGATTTGTTTGAGAAGTGATTTTATTATTTGGGGGGGCACCCAAATGCCAATCTCGCCTAGGGCACCAAAATGTGTAGAGCCGGCCCTGGTTGTACTATACTGTTTTGACTTTCAGATTTTGAATCTACTCTTCATAGGTGTTTTTCTGTCATATATCTATTCTGATTGATTATGTTTCCCCCTCTGTCAGTTTGCTAAACCACGGTTTGGTGGGTCACATGGTGCTGCGGCTAAACCAAATTTAGTGGCTCGGAAGCCTGTTCAAGTAAAGATGATATGATAGATGACTCTTGGCCTTAAAATACTGCTAATAAACAATGTATTATTAGATGACATAATAATCTACCCTTGCTCCCAGCCACTGTCGGGCCCTGGTAGTGCCAGCCCTGCAGCTACAGCCTCTGTGAGGACCACCAGCCCTGCTAGAGCCAGCCCTGCTGCTAAAGCCTCTGTGAGGACCACCAGCCCTGGTTATTGCTAGTGTTAGTGTGTTATTACTGTTGTTATGATTGTTATGTAGTTTCTATGTTATTTCTGTGTTAAAGTTTAGTGTTAATTAAAAATTTAACTTTAAAAAAATGATTTAAACCACTCAGTGGTCTTAATTTTAATTTTATACATATGTAAATACAATGTTTGTTTTTTGCTTTACTTGTATTTAATAAAAATGCTTTTTATGTTCATGATTGTTCATGATTTGTTTGTCAAACGAATATCATACAGATTGCCATTAAATGACAAAAAAGTACAGTAATGCAACTGTACAACTGGTATAGGTAAACATGCTGAAAAACCAGTGAGTATATTATAATTATTGTAATACAAAATTGTCACTTTCAATCAAATGGGGTTAATTCAACAACAAAATCACTTTCCTACTGCAGGTTAGAACATTTCCACTATGCTGAGGTGGGATTTGGACCTCAGACCTTGTGATCATAGTTCCCCCTCTGAAATACATGTACAGATCACAGTTCTTTAGATTCTTTAAAATATTATGATATATAATGACTTGTAAACACATACAGAATGAAAAGAAGAGCCAGACATTTTTCTTTTCTATTCTTTTGCTTCCTTGCTTTCTGCATAGAGTCGAAATGCCTGCTTCTTATTGATCAAGGAACAATGCTCTAAATTTAATTGCATTGTTTGATTCATTATGGCCTTGGACTAGTGGCCTGTTTTCAGTGAGGAGAGAGTCAGTATTTGTGAGTAAAGGGTACATTCTGTCTATGCTAGTAGACAGTAGTCCTCACCCCTGGTCCTGGAGAGCCACAGGGTCTGCAGAACTTCTTTCACTATGAAATCTGGTTCAGTTGACAGTGTTGTCACTCTGCCTTCCCATCACTACTGAGGTAAATAAAACATGGTAAGCTACATTAATATAATTTGTTTTCTGAAACCGTGCTCACTATCGGCATAGAAGCTGAAATGTCTGCTACTCTTTGATCTAGAAACTACTCCTGTCTCAATTTAGATAAAATCATTTGATTGATTAAAGCCTTGGACTTCGTGGACTGGTGTTCAATAAGGAGGAAATCAGGATTTGTGAATAAAGGGTACAGTTATTATTGTATAAGAGAGTAGCCCTCAACCCTGTTCCTGGAAGGCTATAGGATCTGCATATTTTTCTTTCACTTTCAAATTAGGTTAATTGTGTAATCACTATGCCTACCATCGACTTCAGGGGACAAATTATATACAGTGACCCACATGAATGTCATTGGTGTCAGACGGTATTAACTGGCTTCATAGCTCAGTGGTTAGAGCACTGGTCTAGTAAACCAGGGGTCGTGAGTTCAATTCTCACTGGAGCCTTCACCAAACAACAGCTTTGAAGTGCTTTTGCCTGCTTTAATCTAAATTCAATTCACAACCTTAGGCATGCTGAAGTCCCTGCTTTCTGCATAGAGTTGAAATGCCTGCTCCTTCTTGATCAAGGACCTGTTTTGCTTTCAATTTAAGTACATTGTTTGATTGATTAATGCCATGGACCAGTGGACTGGTTTTCAATGTGGAGACAGTCAGTATTTGTGAGTAAAGGGCACATTCCTCTATAATAGTAGACAGTAGTCCTCAGCCCTGGTCCTGGACAGCTACAAGGTCTGCGGAACTTCTTTCACTATGAAATCTGGTTCAGTTAACGATGTAGTCACTCTGCCTTACCATCACTACTGGGGTAAATAAAACATGGTAAGCTATGTGAATATAATTTGTTTTGTGAAACCATGCTCACTGTCTGAATAGAAGCTGAAATGTCTGGGGTTCAATTCCCAGTCAGGGAGGATTTATGTATATGTATACATATTTAAATTATTTTAAAGACCATCGTTTTCATTCTTAACAACTTCAGGAATGTACAGTAATGTTCCTAGAAAACTATTTATCCTCAATTATTTTGTATAGCTCCCTCCTTAATAAATGTAGAAGTGCACCTTATAATGACCTTATAATTAGTTACAGAAGTGATGACACCCTCTCACCTGTTCTTGAGCGGCGGTCAGAATCTTCAGGTGATGAAATTATATTTCACAGCCTAAATACATAATTGTCATAGATTTTTTATTTTTTAAATGAGCTGGTACCAACAGTAGCTCTTTGCTCATACATTATAATATCTTTCTTGCACTCATACAAATACTGATGTAGAAAAATGCACCTAACTCATTGATTCATCTAGAAGACTTTATTTTGTACAATTTCTTTCACAAAAAAATATGTATCCTCTTTGTCTTAACTATATACAACAACAAACAACAATTTATATAATTACACAATCACAATTACATTTCACACAAATTAAAATTATGCACACTAAAATACAATAATCTGAATATATTTACAATACAGGTTATTACAACTCACTATTTAATTTACACACTATGTGTGTGTGTGTGTGTGTGTGTGTGTGTGTGTGTGTGTTGAGTGAGAGAGTGTGAGTCTCTCTTTCCCTTTTCCTCCATCCATTTCTGCTTTTCAGCAGATGCAGTACTAGATAATCTTTAGATTAGGACATGACGAGCCTAGATGGGCCGAATGGCCCGTTCTCGTCATTATGTATTCTTATGTTCTTATGTTCTTATCTCTCTCGTCATGACCTGTGCCTGGTAGAGGCACAACAGTTTGGCAGGACAGTAAATGTATTTCCCTGCCACCCCAGGGAAGCCAGAATGTGTATGAGGGCTGTTGGGTCTTGCTTCAGTGGCCGGTGAGCGGAACCTGCACAGACAGCCAGAGAGATATTGCTCCACAACTTTCCTCTCTCCTCTGTTACCTTTTTCCTCTCTGCCCCCCTCTGCTTTGAGGCCTCCCGCTCCTGCTGAAAGAAGGCAGTGCCAGCAAGCTCCTTGAATGGCGTCCTCTGATTGGTGAGGCCCTCTGCTGCATAGGCCTGGAAGACTTTTTTAGAGCAGTAAAAGTACTTCAGCTCTCCAGTCTGATACAATTAGTGAATGGAGGAACCATCTCCGAGGTAGCGGGACTTTGGCTGGCCGCACGTTAGACAGGTCCTGGTCATTTTCTGTTGCTGCTGCTGCTGCTTCTCCAGGATCTCCTTCACCATCATCTCGACTGTGGCCTGGGTCAGAGGGGCATCCCGGGGAGGCTCCAGTGCTGGTGGGTTTACTGGAGCAGGTGGCAGGGCTGTGATTGGGACACTGACCATCACTCTCTGCAGTTACATGCTCTGGGTTAATGGGAAGCAAACACAGAAGATTTGTGTGAAATTAGCATTTGAGGAGGCTATAACATCCAACGATCTCCTTTTTAATTTCCTGCCCCCAGAAGCTAGATGTGTGGACACAGCGATTTAAGCTACAGGTTCTGACAATGCAGATGAAATTAAATCAAAGTAAATCAATTACCATCAGGGAAAGATGGGGCCCCTGTTTTCTCTGCAGGTGGGGCCAAGGCGAGCAGCTGAGGAGGTATCAGCAGCAGAACCTTCACCAGAGCTGAGGGAGCTAGTGAAACAAAAACATGACACTTCACACAACTGTAAATCACTTTCACAATGAATAAAGGAGGGGTGTATGTACATATATATTAACCTTGCAATGGAGAGGCAGTCACATCTGATTAATCGGGCTCAGCTGGGCTGGAGAGTGTAGAACAAAAGAACACGAGCATCAGAACAGGTCAGAACACGCCCAACACAATAAACAAGGATATTGAAACTTAATTATGGCAGATAATACTGTGGGTCACAGAATTATCCTCCAAAAACTCTAGTCATGGACAAAGCTGGGGCTCCAATGGCTGCTGCTGGGCTCTTTATAGGCATTGGATTGCTAACGAATGTTATCCGTAAACCATAAATCTTATACATCTCTCATCTCATCTCATCTTCAGCCGCTTATTCCTAGTTAGGGTCGCGGGGGAGCTGGAGCCTATCCCAGCATGCATTGGGGCGAGAGGCAGGAATACACCCCGGACAGGTCGCCAATCCATCACAGGGCACTACATACACCATTCACTCACACACTCATACCTACAGGCAATTTAGACTCTCCAATTAGCCTAACATGCATGTCTTTGGACTGTGGGAAGAAACCAGAGTACCCGGAGGAAACCCACGCGGACACGGGGAGAACATGCAAACTCCACACAGAAAGGCCCCCGGCCTGGATTCGAACCCGTGACCTTCTTGCTGTGAGGCGACAGTGCTATCCACTGCACCACCACCTGCTTCAATTATCAAAAAGCTCATTTAAATGTAACTATAGGCATATCTCATCTAAAAAAAACAACTAATGGTGAGAAAGGCACTACACCATAGTTCATTTGAGCAATTAATTACTCCTGCCAGGAGTCTTGGAGTGACCCTGGACAACCAGCTGTGCTTCTCGGGCCACATTGCAATGATCACTCGGACCTGTCGATTCTCCCTCTACAACATCCGGAGGATCCGACCGTTCCTCACCCAAGAGGCCACACAACTCCTGGTCCAGGCCCTGGTCCAGGCCCTCACGTCTGGGCTACTGCAATTCCCTGCTGGCAGGCCTACCGGCCTGTGCCATCAAGCCACTGCAACTAGTCCAGAATACTGTCGCTCGTCTGATGTTCAACTAGCCAAAGTTCACCTACATCACCCCTCTACTCTCCTCTCCGCACTGGCTCCCCATCGCAGCACGCATCAGATTCAAATCACTGGTGCTACTGCTTCCCCATACCTCCAGTCACTCATCACTCCCTACACCCCAGTCAGACCCCTCCGCTCCGCCTCCTCTGGCAAACTGACTGCCCCATCCCTCCGGACACCTGGCAGCTGCTCCTCGCGGTCTCGTCTCTTCAATGTCCTGACCCTTCGCTGGTGGAACAACCTTCCGCAATCAGTCAGGACCACGGAATCACTCAAAACCCACCTTTTCAGACTCCACTACCACTGAACTCTGTACATCTAGCTAATTGTCATCACCACTGCCTACTTGCTCAACACTGTATACCCCTGCTTACTCCACTTAATATATATATTTTTAAAACTAACCTTTTCCTTCCCAGTGTTACAGGTATGGTACGCAGCTGCCTGCAATGATGTCTATTGCTGTATTACTGCACTGATCTCTTGCACGTACTATGATTGTTCCTACCATGTATTTATGCACATCTTGTAAGTCGCTCTGGATAAGAGCGCCTGCTAAATGCTTAAAATGTAAAAATGTAAAATGTAAATGAGAAAATACACATTTCAGATATATTTGTGCACATATTTTACTAATTTGACTGGAAAATAATGAGTGTAATATACAAAATAATTAAATTAAACAGGGTGTTGTGTAGTCTTAGTGGCTACTTTCTTTTATGAAACCATGATTGTAAAATTTTAACAAACATACAAGCATCTTGGCTAATGGAACATAGTGTTTCAATCCTTTGCCACACACCACACTGACCCGTCGAGTGCTGACCACACTCTTATCTGAAATGAAGCCATGTATTGAAATGTACATACATTTGTTTGTCAGTGTCTATGTGGCAGCACACTTGTTCTTACTGTTATGCCTTCAAGTAGACATTAATAGTGTGTGTGTATGTATGCGTGTGTGCCTGTGTGTTTCTGCATGGGTATGTGTGTCTATAATGCGTGCATATTAGGTATTTAGCTGACACTCTTATCCAGATTCAGGTTTAGTACTTTGCTCAAGGTTACAATGGCAGTGTCCCACCTGGGAATCAAACCTACAACCTTTGTGTTACAAGCCCAGTTCCCTAACTGTTGAACTACACTGCCACCCTTCTATACACTTACCCGGATCTGCACCTTACATTACATTACATTACAGGCATTTGGCAGACGCTCTTATCCAGAGCGACGTACAACAAAGTGTTAACCGTAGTCAAGAACAGTTTAGCTGAAAGCCTCCCTAACGGGAAGTACAGTTCCAGGTGCTAGGAGCAACCACATAGTTAAACTAGGACCCTGTAGGTAAATCTGTAGCCACAATTCAAAAGCAGCAATAAAACAAACAAAGCGGAAAATATCGGCGAAATAATGCCTAAACCTAATACAATACATAAACAAGTAGACAAGAGTGCAATACTAAACAGCTACATCCCTAAGTTTACAAAACCGGACTACAAGGAGAGGTGCACCCTGAAGAGGTGAGTCTTCAGTCGTCGCTTGAAGGTGGCCAGGGTCTCAGCTGTTCTGACTTCCACGGGAAGGTCATTCCACCATCGTGGAGCCAGAACCGACAGGAGACGTGACCGGGAAGCACATGTGCAGAGGGGGGGAGGTGCCAGGCGTCCTGAGGTAGCAGAATGGAGAGGTCTGGCAGGTGTGTAGGGTTTGAAGATCTTGAGGAGGTATGTTGGGGCTGATCCCTTGACTGCCTGGTATGCTCGGACCAATGTTTTGAATTTGATCCGAGCGATAACAGGCAGCCAGTGGAGGGTAATGAGCAGGGGGGTGACATGGGAGTGTCTGGGAAGGTTGTAGACCAGGCGGGCTGCAGCGTTCTGGATGAGTTGCAGGGGTCTGATGGCAGATGCACAATTCTCTCACAGAGTTTGATGGACAGCTCCTTGGTCTTCATGGTTGAGTTTGTGCTCTGACATACTGTCAACTGTTGGACCTTATGTAGACAGATGTATTTCTTCTGAAATCATGACCAAATAAACTAACAACAGGTGTTATCCATTAAAGAGTGATCTCATTAGGAACCAATTTCAGTTCAGTTTGAGTGGCACATCAAGGGGGTTGAATACTTATAAAATAAAGACATTTCTGAAGTATGTGTACTTTTTCTTCCAGATTTCTCATTCCACTATGAATGAAATGATGATACTAGTAATTTATGTAGATGAGTGACAAAAACTCCCATAAAAAATGTGAATTAATTTGAGTTGAATATAAAAATCTTAAAAAGCTGTTAATTCTTCTTAATCAGATGCTTTAAATTGATCTGAATATGATTAACTCTTCAGCTATATATTATGTCAGAAATAGCTATGCATGCCATTAACAATAAATATTCCATATTCACATCTCAGTACTTTAAATCAGTCAGATTACCTAATGCTCTCACTTTCTTTAATGTGCTTTATGATACATCATTCCTTTTGAAAGGGGTTACCATCTTAATGTATTTAATTATAGACTGGCAGGGGCCTAATTGTTGAAGGTCTGGACACCTGGCCACTGAAACTAGACAGAGGCATTGACAACGAGCCAAACCTGCATTGTCTTAAAATAAGTTTTAGGTAAAAATGATGGTAGAACGTACACACATTTTCAACAACATTAATTGATTAAGAGATTGTCTGTAAGAAAAAACTGCGTACACAGGGGTTCCCCAGAACACATAATGTAAACCAGCATACACAGGGGGTCCCCAGCACACACAATGTAAACCAGCACACACAGGGGGTCCTCAGGACACATAGTGTAAACCAGCGTACACAGAGGGTCCCCAGAACACACAGTGTAAATCAGCATATACAGGGGGTCCCCAGGACACACAGTGTAAACCAGCGTGCACAGGGAGTCCCCAAGAACACGCATTGTATACTAGCATACACAAGGGATCCCCAGGACCGAGGTTGAGAACCACTGCCCTATTCTACATTTTCATATTATTCTGCCAGGCAGCCAGCACTTAGTTTCTCAAACTCCCATGAATTGATATGCTGATGATTTTTCTCTTCCTTAACCCATATCCGCCGAACTACGGGATTTTCCACAGACCACGCAAACCCTTCATTCACCGAACTACGCGCTAGGCACACACCGTGTTTATACAGAATAAGCATTAAGCAGATATGGGTTAACTTCTCTTTAACCCCTATTTCAGTGATCGCTATCTTCTATACCGTTAAAGCTTTGACCAATCACTGATTGCTATCTTCTATACCTTTACAGCTTTGACCAATCACTGATTGCTATCTTATATATCTTTAAATGTTTGCATTGAATACATAGTTAGCTCAATTGAACAAACCAGCTTAATTTAGCTGGATCATTTTAATCTTTTAAATGTGTTATATGTAACAAATAACAAATAGGTTATTGTGTTAACTGAAGCCAGCTAACTTGAAGTAAACCTGAATTTCTTAAGCCAGCTTCGTGAAATACCCCCCTGGTGTCCTGAAGGGCCAGTGGGAAAATATAAAATTCCAAAACTTGTTGAAATGATTGGGACGTGAATGGACAGGTCCTGAAGAAGCAGAGTATCGTACAAAATATTGGTGGTGCAGATGCAGACACTGTCTCCCAAAGCCCACTAAGGACACATTTTTGTGCTGCAGCGAGTTTGACCTGGCTGTGACAAAGCTTAGAAAAAATTGCAGCCGCTGAAATACCTTGATACCTCAAGTTGTTTGACAAACCACCCAGAGTTTGAAGGCCATTTACATACCGGACTTTTCACTGCATACCTAAAATAAAATTACTTTTCAATGAGTAAGTTACATTCTATAATTTTTTGTAATGTAGTCTGGTGTGTAATGTTATTATCTGCCTTGCAAGCTAGCTAAAAACTGGATGATACAAAGTTAATGTTAATGATTTAGCTGGTTAGCTATAATAGTGAAGTTGGCCAACATGCATTGTTTGGATATGCTGCTTGCTTGCTATCTAATATCAAAAACGAACTTGTTCAATGATCGCTATTTTTTATTCAGTTTCACGGTTCATGTTTATTACATAAACTTAACTAGTTAGATTGCTAAAGTTTGTTTTTGTCTCCTTGCTTGCTGCCAACAACACTTGCTACTTCACTATAGCATTGTGTAAAAAAAAAAAAAAACTACCAAGTCAATATTCATCTTTATTTCATTCTGATAATGAAAATACAGCAGTTATTTATTTTGGTGTGTAGTCTGTCTTTGTGGACTACTGTATTTGACAATTATCATACATTATATGCCATTTGGACGCTCACAGCTCACGGGAAACGGACATAAATACAGAAGTATCAACAATGACATGTGGATGGATCAACAAGACATATAGTCAATTGTAAATCATGAAATTATTGATTTTGGTCAGAGTGCTCCTTTAGATTTATATGTCAAGATTGATTGACTTCTTGTTCTGTGTTGTGCTTTTGCTATTATTGTGATATTAATTTAGTATTTTAACCCCATAACTGTCACTGGCCCGCTGTCAGGTTGTGTACATCACATAGCACATTCTTCTTTAAATATAACAGTTAAATGTACCGACAATATTGACATGTGTTATATGCACAGACCGGGTTGAATCTCGTCTTTTCAGCAATGCATGCCCATTTACGTCAACTGCGCAAAATAAATCCTGTCCCGATTCAAGGCAGGGTACTGTGGGAGAATAGCTGCTCCTTACCTTTGGTGAAGTCTAGAAGTCCCAAAATATAACAGATAATTGATAATATAGGGATCCTGATCTAACAAACAAAAGTAGTGACCCTGTTTTGTCACAAGAGCAAGCCAAATTAAGAGAGTTCCAATGTTTTCTATGCGCTTCGTAAAGCTAACAACAGCAAAGATGTCATCCTCCTGGGTCTGCAAGATATGTGAGTATGTTTCACATAGGAAAGTTTTGTATCCTCCCAGTGGTAAATCTTTGCTACAAAATAAGCCCACACCCATCATTCTGCAATAAGTATTGACCAAACAGACCCCCCTGAATGGCAACCAGCACCATCAGTAATATGATCATGTGGCATGATAATTGATACTACTTCCCTCCATATATGCTGACATTTGTCTATGGTTCTTGCCAATGTGTTGTCCTTTACAACGATATGAGGTTTCCTTTGGTTTGCATTTACTATCATGAATGTGCTATGCACACATCGTGATGCCAATGAAGATGCACATGATTGAATAGAGTGTATGGACTTCAGAGGTTTGGAAAACTCTTTATACTTTTCTCTTAGTTTATTTGGATTTATTATTTGGTTTTACAATACCAAATGCCCCAAAGAAGACCCTTTTAGACCCATTTACGACTGGTAAGTAGCTACCGGTCAGCTAGTGTGTTGAAATGCTGGCTCTACCACCAGAAGACACTAATCAAGTTCATGTCCTGTGACAGAGACTGCTTTAATGACTGGCACAACCAAAATAACCTATAGCTGTTGTTAGGTTCACGAAATTCAGAAGACCTTCAAAGTGAATAGAGAACACTTGCACCAAATGAGAAAACAGAACATACAACCAATTATCAACAGAGTTTATTCAACCAAATGCATTCGGGGTTCACTGCCTCCCTGCCAGGCAATGAACAAATCATTTCCGGAGAGAACACTTCTT
Organism: Aldrovandia affinis; assembly: GCA_029706075.1. Lineage (NCBI taxonomy): Eukaryota > Metazoa > Chordata > Actinopteri > Notacanthiformes > Halosauridae > Aldrovandia > Aldrovandia affinis. The sequence continues at coordinate 1,312,289 of JAINUG010000249.1, read as the reverse complement.
ATACACAATAGACAGATGCTTTAGCCTCGCCCACTCACCAGTCACAAGACATTTATTTTCCCATCTCTGGGAGAACCTCGTATCTTTTGGCAAGGCACACTGCTCTGACCTTGACTGTCGGTCAGCTACCCATGCAAAACAGTTCCGCAAAACGTATGTGAAGTTATTCAGAAACAATTTTTAAACACAGAATTTCTCTATCAATCCCTCCTTTTTATGATTTTATCCCATATAGTCATAAAATACTTTCACATTTTGCGCGTAGCAAGTTTATTTCAATGCAGAAGCTTAAACATCTTTAAACAAGTTTTGCAAGGCCATGGCAGTATCGTCATAGTCTAGAGGATCAATTATCTCTTCATTCCCAGAGTCAGATTGTCCTTCTTCAGAATCTAGGTTGTCATACTCATCAGTTTCCCTCTCCTCCAGGGCCAAAGCCTGATACGCTGGGGTACTTTGCATCATTTGGGTGATCATCATCAGTCATCAGGTCTTTTTGTTGGGCCAGGGCTAATTTCTTAAGACTTTCCATAGCTTGATCTATGGTTTTACCATCCGCATCGTTATCAGGTATGTAGGTACAACACGCAGTTCCAATTATGTGGCATACTCCTCCCTTGGAGGCAGTCATGAGGTCCAGGACCATACGATTTTTAATTGTCATTAATCTAAGTGCAGTTAACTCGTTTTTTATACTCTCGGTTGCATTCAGTGTAAAATTGATCAATGCACTCAGGCGGTAGTTTATTGTCTCTACCCTTAACATTAATTTGCCCACCCCCATTTGGGGAAAAAGACTAAGAACCACTTTGTTCCCTGTACTCCAAAGTTTGTGATCTTTTGTAACATTACTTCCCCATATTGCATCATGCTTATCCTCTAAGGATCTTTTTGCATGTCCCTGTGTTTCAGCGCTTATTACCCATGTATGGTCAGTTAGCATTACATATGCACAAGTTCCATGCCATTTCTTAGGCAGAGCTATGTACACATTGTGTCCGCAAAGCCAGTACCACCCATCCACTGCCCTAGTGCCATTTTCTGTAGGTCCTAACATGGAACACCTTGTCTCCTTTAAGGGCGTTCCGGTGATTCTATTCTTACAGTAGGAGTACACTATCCCATCGCATTGGGATGTCTCCCCCACCGGGACTGTTCCCTTCCCTCGTACACATTTTATAAAGGTCCTATGTGGGGTATATGGTACTACCATAATGGGCGTAATCACATTTTGTGGTGAGGTTTGTAATAAACCTTGTCAATCAGTGCAATTTATTCCCCTCACTATATTCATAGCAGTTCTGTTTGTGATTTCGTGGGTCGGGTCAAAGTAGTTAAGTTTTCCTGCATGAGTTGAGAGCCCTATGACACATGTTACAGTCCAGGACACATTTAATCCAATTCCCGGGGGTTGGTCCACAGTCACCCTTGGTGCTACGGATGATGCCGGTAGATGTGTGCATACGTAGCAGTTGGTCTTGTTTACGCTATGTGCTGTGCGATTAGCATACCGCCACCATGCATTAGCTGCATATGCATGTGGTGGTTTGTCATTAACCTCTTCATATTCGTGTGCTTTTACAAATCTCGGTGTTCCGACTACCGTGATTATCATCAACATGGTCAAAGACCCCACTGCCCGCCACTGGAGGTTCGCCATAGCTGTGTCTAAATCCCAGTAAGAGGGTTGTTTGCTTCACCGGTTTTGAGACAGGTGTGTTCTATATTTCACACCTCCCTTTGTAGCCGGACTTCTCCCTTCTGAGCACAACTCTTTTAGGTACCTACTCACCCTTTGTTACCTTTTTACAGTGGGACAGATGCACCCATGTAGATCGCTTGGCAATCTTTACTGCTGTTGGAGTTGTTAGTAGCACCTGATACGGCCCTTTCCACCTCGGTTGATACCATGCCTTGTGCCTTGGATCTTTAAGTCTGCTGCCTCAGTTTTTATGATGGCAATTTGCATATTCTCCAGAATGTTATGAAGAGTGATCAGATGAATTGCAATTAATTGCAAAGTCCCTCTTTGCCATGAAAATGAACTTAATCCCCCAAAAACCATTTACACTGCATTTCAGCCCTGCCACAAAATGAATAACTAACATCATGTCAGTGATTCTCTCTTTAACACAGGTGAGAGTGTTGATGAGGACAAGGCTGGAGATCACTCTGTCATGCTGATTGAGTTAGAATAACAGACTGGAAGCTTTAAAAGGACTGTGGTGCTTGAAATCATTGTTCTTCCTCTGTTAACCATGGTTACCTGCAAGGAAACACATGCAGTCATCATTGCTTTGCACAAAAATGGCTTCACAGGCAAGGATATTGCTGCTAGTAAGATTGCACCTAAATCAACCATTTATCGGATCATCAAGAACTTCAAGGAGAGAGGTTCAATTGTTGTGAAGAAGGCTTCAGGGCGCCCAAGAAAGTCCAGCAAGCGCCAGGACCGTCTCCTAAAGTTGATTCAGCTGTGGGATCGGGGCACCACCAGTGCAGAGCTTGCTCAGGAATGGCAGCAGGCAGGTGTGAGTGCATCTGCACGCACAGTGAGGCGAAGACTTTGGAGGATGGCCTGGTGTCAAGAAGGGCAGCAAAGAAGCCACTTCTCTCCAGGAAAAACATCAGGGACAGACTGATATTCTGCAAAAGGTACAGGGATTGGACTGCTGAGGACTGGGGTAAAGTCATTTTCTCTGATGAATCCCCTTTCCGATTATTTGGGGCATCCGGAAAAAGCTTGTCCGGAGAAGAAAAGGTGAGCGCTACCATCAGTCCTGTGTCATGCCAACAGTAAAGCATCCTGAGACCATTCATGTGTGGGGTTGCTTCTCAGCCAAGGGAGTGGGCTCACTCACAATTTTGCCTAAGAACACAGCCATGAATAAAGAATGGTACCAAAACATCCTCTGAGAGCAACTTCTCCCAACCATCCAAGAACAGTTTGGTGACGAACAATGCCTTTTCCAGCATGATGGAGCACCTTGTCATAAGGCAAAAGTGATAACTAAGTGGCTCGGGGAACAAAACATCGAAATTTTGGGTCCATGGACAGGAAACTCCCCAGACCGTAATCCCATTGAGAACTTGTGGTCAATCCTCAAGTGGCGGGTGGACAAACAAAAACCCACAAATTCTGACAAATTCCAAGCATTGATTATGCAAGAATGGGCTGCCATCAGTCCGGATGTGGCCTAGAAGTTAATTGACAGCATGCCAGGGAGAATTGCAGAGGTCTTGAAAAAGAAGGGTCAACACTGCAAATATTTGCATAAATGTAATTGTCAATAAAAGCCTTTGACACTTGTGAAATGCTTGTAATTATACTTCAGTATACCATAGTAACATCTGACAAAAAGATCTAAAAATACTGAAGCAGCAAACTTTGTGAAAACCAATACTTGTGTCATTCTCAAAACTTTTGGCCACGGCTGTAGGTATTATTTCTCTACAAATTATTTTTGCCACAATTTGTGCATCAATTTTTGAGGTAGGGTATGCTTCTACCCAACCTGAGAATGGGTCAATCATTACTAAGCAGCTCTTTTTCCCCTCACTTGGTGTGAGGTGGATGAAATCCATCATCCAAGATTCAAATAGTCAAAACATGTTAAACACCTTTTACAAAAAAAAAAATTGTAGTTTGTAAATCCAAACGTTGTATAACGTTTGTTTATCATATCTACCCTCCTCCTCTTGAGACATGGCATATGCCATGACTCAACTCTGCAGCTATGGTAAACAAAGATCTCGGTAATACAGGTTTCTTTTCTGGGCCCACCCACAGGCCAGTTTCGTTCTCAGTACATTTTTGGTTGCCCCACATCCTTTTCTCTGGTACCCCCGCTTCATGTTGCATGTCTCTCAAGAGAGTGTCTGCAGCTGCTTCTTTTGCAGCAGAGTCTGCGAATGCATTCCCCAGGGACACCTCATCTGTTCCTTTCATATGTGCTGCACATTTACATCTCGTCAGTGTTTTGGGTTTCTGTACTGCTGCAATCAGTTCCAGTATCACTGGTGCATGTGTTATTGGTTTACCTGTTGAAGTCATTCTTTTTTCAGGATCCATCCACATAGAATGTTACTTCTGCGTCATGAATGGGTGTGTCCATTAACCCGGGGCACTGTGTTTCCTGACTAAAGAACACTAACTGACACTGTAAATAGTTTTGTGCAATGAGGGCAAAACAATTGCCAGAAGTGAAATGTTGTCTTGGATAAACAAATTTGTTATATTATTTATATATTATTCATTATGATTATAATTATATATGATTTATATTGGTGCAATATTTTGATATTTTGACAGCTGTTGCTGTTTTTTTATTGATAATAGAAAATGCCTGTTGGTTACTTTTTTACCATTGAAAAAAAACGTATGTCGTTGGTATCCAATTCTTTGGCTTGACGGTGTGTGTCTCATAGGCCAGTGGTCCCAACCTCGGTCCTGGGGGCCCACTGTGTGTGCTGGTTTTCGTTCCAACCATAATTGTAGCCTCTCTATTGTAACTAGCTGTTAATTGTTCTTAATTAGACACTTTTAATTTATATTAAAGCATGATTTCACACTGTTAAGACCATATGTCAGAAATAGCTATGCATGCCATGAACAATAAACGCCCTATGTTCACATCCCGGGACATTTAGTCAGTCACTATTGCTCTCATTTTCTGTAATGCGTTGTATGACACATGATTCCTTTACAAAGAGGTTACATCTTTTCATTGATTCAATTGTAGACAGGTGAAATTAGTGGGGGCCTTATTTTTTAAAGTGAACAGATGGTCACAGAAACCATTTGTGGAAAATGAAGAATTAAATGAAAAGAAATTGGCAACGAGCCAAACCTGCATTGTGTTAAAATACGTTCAAAGAAGAAAATGGTAGAACTTACACAGATGTTTTCAACAACCTTAATTGATCAAGAGACTAGCGGGAACAAAAACCAGCATACACAGTGGGCCCCCAGGACCGAGGTTGGGGACCACTGTCATAGGCAACAACATGTTGTAGTGTGATTCTCAGTGTCACAGAAGTGAATTGTGCCACTTGAGACAGAGACTTTGAGCTATCACATTGGTATCTGTTTTGTGAGAAAAATAACAATTCAAAATGGTTTGAATCACATGCGTGATGTCCATAAAACGTGCAGAATTCATATCTTATTAGGGGGCTTTCAGAGCTTTCAAATAGTTTCTGTTTTCTTTTCTTATGAAAAAGTCATAATATAGTACTGTATATTATTACAAATAGTGCTCTATAGTGTCAGTACAGGCTATTTTTAAAATAGGAAGCTCATTTTCCCCACTAACTTTCTCCCTTGCCTCCCAGTCTCTGACGTTCAATGCATGGTACTGTCTTCAACATCATCCTACTGCTGCTCCTGGCCTGTCACTCTAAGGCTGTCTTCTCAGACCCAGGTAAGTTCCTGCCTGTACCTTCACTACACACAGCCCACTTATCCCTGCACCTACACTACACACATCCCACTCATCCCTGCACCTTCACTACACACACACAACCCACTCATCCCTGCACCTTCACTACACACAACCCACTCATCCCTGCACCTTCACTACACACACACACAACCCACTCATTCCTGCACCTTCACTACACACACACAACCCACTCATCCCTGCACTTACACTACACACTTTGGTATTTCACTTTGTTAATCCCTTTTAGGGATCAATCAAATCCCCCCTAAGTCTCCATTTGCTAAACTTAAATAGATTGAGTGCCTTAAGTCTATCCTCATAACTTTTGCCTTTCATACCAGGTATCAGTTTAGTTGCCCTTCTTTGAACTTTTTCAAGAGCGTCTATATCTTTCTTGTAGTGTGGTGCCCAGAACTGCACACAGTATTCCAAGTGAGGTCTGACAAAGGCATTATATAACATTAATATAACCTCCTTTGATTTATACTCAATAGTTTTTGCAATGTATCCCAGCATCCTGTTGGCCTTTTTCACTGCTGTAGCACACTGCTTTGATGCAGATAGGCTTTGATAAATTACAATTCCTAAGCCTTTTTCAAATTTAATACCTACTAACTTTTCTCCTCCCATAAAATACTCCAGTCCACCGCCGTAACTAGCATTGAGGACACCAAGGTCATGACCTCGGTATTTTTTTTGTATATAATTTAAAAAAGTATTTTTTTTTTTGTCAGTTTCCATTTTTCATCCAAAGAGACTCGTAAACACATTTCTTGAATTATCCCGGTATATTGGTGATAGTAGGCTAGTCTAAAAATGAATACTTTCAACAGCAGGACGACACACAGATCAACCGTCAACGGCAACGCACCCCGTGATATTTGGTCACCTTAGCAGCAACAGACATTGTTTACGAGCGGAGCAACAAAAACTACTGCACAGAGCAATCGTCACATCAAACTGGTGCTGGTTTTGTAATGCTGCTGAGACAGAAAGATGTAAGTGTGTGTTTAGAAGTGTTAGATGTTATAATCTCTTAACTATAAAGTGCGTGGGAGATGATCATTTTGATAGGAAGCTATCGTAACGTAGCCTAGTACTGCAGCCTACTATGAGTAGAAATGAGTTTCTATGCATAGCTAGAATGCTAAAAACGCTAGCTAGCTGCCTCTAACAGTTTGGACTAGCCTGAGTGGTAATTTCCCCCCCAAACGAAAAATACGTGCAAGTAATGGGTAAGACAGCTGTGAGTTGTGTTGTCTTGTCATGGCCATGGGGAAATGTGTATTACTTTCATTTACTTTGGACAATATTATAGGGGTCATTCTATAATTAGGGGTACATATCATGTCCATGATACATAGTACATAGTATTTATCAATTTACTAAATATTCACTTCAAGCAATGATCAATTTTATATTGGGGCATGTTTCTCTTTCATTTAATACAAAAAAGTCAACAGGTCCCATCATTTATTTAGCAGAAAATGCACATTCTATACTGGAATTAGCTGTTTTGTGCTGTCCGGTTTGCTAAATGTCAGGTTTTGCTCTTCAGATTAACACTAAAATACATGTTTTTGTATATCATTTTCATAATTATTTGTTCAAAATAATCATTAAAATATGAGAAAGGTGTTTTAAAAACTATTTGGCTCATTCATGTACATTAAATCATCCACTTTGTGTGTGTCCGAGAAATCTCTGTCAACTGTGTTACCCATTGAAAAACCCCTATAAATCAGCAATGGTTTGCTCCAAAGTCACATGTCCAACATCACGTGATGTCACTTCCTTCAGGGAGGGAATTTTGAAGACAGTGTGGTAAGTTTCTACTCCTCCTCTTCAATATTTCATCAATATTATTGTGTGCACATAGAGTAGATTAATTGATCGTCAACTGTGTCATCAACATATTCTTGTGAACTTGCTTTAGATATTATATTTACAAATATGCAGAGAAAGTGTATAAAAACATGAGATGATCAAGGTCATGTGGTGACATGTCCAAGGTCTGCAGTTAGCACAAGGCCCTAAAATGGCTGAAATGTCAACTGTGTTACCTGTCAACTGTGTTACCCATCAACTGTAACACAGTTGACAGGGATTAACACGGTTGACAATGTTGGCAGTTTATTGTCATAGTTTATGCTTATATTGAGTGTTGTTGATAAAAACATTCATGAACTTTTGTTATTACACAGAAATTACATTTAAAAAATGTTTTACAATTAAAAACAGGATTCGCATTAGAAGGGATTAACTGATCTAAACACTTTATATTACAATGATTTCATGGAGTATGGATGATTTTGATATGATTCAGTGGTTATGATCCATACATAATATTAAACAGAGTGATTTGTGTTTTAAGGAGATGGGGTTATCTGCTGAAGTCTGAGTAAGTAAATAGATCGAGATGCTAGCTCACTGACCATGTACTGTAACTACATAAATTAGCCTAGGGTCACAAGCTGACTACATTACATTACAGTCATTTAGCAGATGCTTTTATCCAATGTGATTTACAATAAGTGCATTTAACGTACAGTAGGTAGTCAAGAGAACTGCTAGTCACCAGCAATCATAACATATCCCTACTAAACAAGCATCAAGAGCATAACCAGTGCTAAAGTACCAGTGACTAGTATGACAGACTGCTCCGTTTGCTCTCATGATGCGAAATTAAAGTATTTTCATTCTTGTTCACAAATTGAAAACCAGGTCAGAAAGAAAGAGACTCCTGCAGACAAAAATAAGTTTAAAAAAAAATATATATTTTTTTGTTTATAATTAATTTAATAAATTCCTTGGTTAACCGTTTTTTATGGCTGTGTCTCCCTCTTTATGTTGTATGCCTGTGGTTCATAACAAATGTTTAGACAATAATTTACATCTACTGCTATCAAACAGTTAAATTCTCATATAGGTGGCTGCCTATCTGCTTTAAATAGGAATATCATGCTGTCCCTGACAGATTAGTCTATTTCATGGAAAGGGCAGGTGTTTCTATTAAAATGGCCACTGAGTAAATTTAATCACAGCTGTAAAAGAGACGTACATTAAGTCTCAGTTTGTCTCCCTGCTAAAATAAAGGTTTTCATTCAATGAAAAATATCATACTTTAGTGAGAACACAATTCATTTTGGAGTGGTACAGTAAGAGTGCTTCTTTAATATTGTGTCAAATTTAAGCCTAATCTAGAGGCATGTATAGCATTTACACCCTAAAATGCATCCTCAATTAAATGAACGTTATCAATAAAAAAAGGGGGGGAGCATACCCCCGACCTAACCCCCCAGCCCCCGCCGAGACTCATGACCTCGGTATTTTTTAGGTCCTGGTTACGCCACTGCTCCAGTCTAATGTTTTTATTTCCCACATGCATAACTTTACATTTATCAATATTGAATGTCATCTGCCACGTATTTGCCCATTCTTGTATTTCGTTTAAATCATCTTGGATTACTTTAGTCGATTCCAAACTGTTTGCCAAACCCCCGAGTTTAGTATCATCTGTAAATGTAACTCTTTTGCTACTAACGTCCATATCAAGATAATTTATGTAAATAAGGAAGAGCAGAGGTCCCAGCACCGATCTCTGCAGGACACCACTGCCCACAGCACCGAGGTTAGATAAGGCCCCACCTATTGTTACTCTTTGTATTCACCCTTGCAGCCAATTATGAACCCACTCTGAAACAACTACTGCAATTCCTACTGAATTCATTTTAGCAATGAGCCTCTCATGTGGTACTTTGTCAAATGCTTTCTGAAAGTCCAAATATATAATATCATAAGCCTGGTTCAGGTCAACACACTTTGTAGCCTCTTCAAAAACGTCCAGGAGGTTTGTTAGACATGACTTCCCTTTCAGAAATCCATGTTGGCTCTCCCTTAAAATACTATTATTTTTCAAGAATGATTCCAACTTATCCCTAATAATACATTCCAGCATTTTACATGCGATGCAAGTTAAACTGACAGCCCTATAGTTTCCTGGGTCAGTACGGTCCCCCTTCTTATATATTGGAATTATACTACCCTGCTTCCAGTCATCTGGTATTTCTCCAGTGATTATGGATTGCATAAAAATATCTGTCAATGGTTTATATTTCCCCAAGTTCTTTGAATACTCTGGGATATATGCCATCAGGGCCTGCTGGCTTATTTGTTTTAGGTTTTTGTAGTACTTCTATGTCCCTTATCTCAAAGTCCTCCAAAACATTCTATACCTTGGCTATACATTTAGGCATATGTATAACCTCTTCTCTAGTAAAGCTCTCAACAAAGTAACTGTTTAGTGTGTTAGTGTTACGTTCTAAGTGTCTGTTCGGTTTGTTTTTGTACTTGTTTCAGTTCCGTGTTTATGTTCCTTCCCCGTCAGAACGTTGATCTTCATTTCCTGAGCCAATTCCTAGTAAGCCAGAGTCTGTAGTTTTTCCTGAGACACCCCTTCTGTTATCACTCTGAGCCTGCCTGTCGATTTTGTTTGTTTGCCTATCTGCTTCCCGGTTTTGACTTTTTAGATTGTTTTTTGTGACTTCTCTTTGCCTTCTGATTTTGTACCTTCGCTACCCCAACTACTGGTTTTGACCCCTGCCTGAATTAAACGTTCCTTTTTGCCTGATCCTGGTCTGCGTCTGGGTCCTTATCCCGTACCTCACAGTATGTTCTGACGGGGAAGGAACATAAACACGGAACTGATATACAAACAGGAAAGGGCAACACAATAGGAATCAGGTGTGACTGTGAGGAGAGAGCGGTAGGAACACAGGTGTAAACATTGGGAATCGTTAATCCAATAACGAGGGGAAACGCAAGACACGGACTGGGAATAATACAAACACATAGACAATAAACGACCTGGGAGATCAGGCAGACACGTGCATAGTTAGAAGGGGAGGAACGCAAAGAGAGAATCTGCGTGCGAATGAAAAGAAAAGTGAAAAGCTAACAGGGATAGGATAACGAGAGAGAATGACAGCGATAGTAAGAAGCGTGAGATAATTAGTGATTAGTAGTGTTAGTAACTTAATCTAAATCCCTAATGTTAGTAGATTAGTTGGTTAGTACTATATACATCTAACTAATATATACAAAGTGAAATATAGAAAGTAAGAAGGAAGAAAACGAGATAATAAGCTAAGACGGAAAAACCGAAACATAGAATTTCCCGAAGTGCAAATGACAAAGACAAGGAGTGGATCTCGAACAGGAACAATGACAGACAGGGAACAGAACGTGAATGAAACATGACTCAAAGAATAATAAATAAACAAAGTACAAAAATAAACCGAACAGACACTCAGAACGTAACAGTTAGTGTGTGTTTTAATTTCAAACCGCCTTATTTTCTTTTTAGCCTTAGCCCACATATTACAATAATCAAACTTGTTTCTCACTGAGTTATCCTTTTTATATACTATGTACAGTCGCTTCTTTTGCCTCAAAAACCCCCCGTAAAGATTTAGTCATCGACTGCGGAAACCGTTTTTTCATCCTATTTTTCCTTATTTTTGGCATGAATTTACACTACATCTACAATAGCCCTTTTAAATGTAGTCCATGTTTCATTCACAGTTCTGCAATCTAGAAGTTTTACCCAATCTATATTACTTAAATTCTTTCTCATTTTATTAAAGTCAGCTTGTCTGAAATTAAAAATTCTAGTGTTAGAGGAGGCTGTATTAATTTGCCAAAAAATATTGAAAATAACTGCACTGTGATCACTTGCCTCTAGTGGTTCTACTACCTCTGTGCTGCACATTCTAAAAAACTGATTCATAAAAAAAAAAACAGATCCAGTATTGATTTCCCTCTCGTAGGCTGAGTAACAGACTGTACCAAAAACTAGCCTTTGAACACATCTAAAAACTTTTCTAAAATATTTACCCTGACCTGTCACTACCTCCCAATTAATAGAGGGGTAATTGAAGTCACCCATTATTATCGTCTCTCCTTCAGCACAGGTTTGTTTTATGTTACCAAAGAGCATACTATTTATGTTTCTGTCTGAAGCTGGAGGTCTATAGCACACTCCTATATTAAGGCCCTTAAGATCATCTTTCACATAAAGGGCCACTCCCCCTCCTCTTTTATTAGTTCTGTCCTTCCTAAACAATTTGTACCCCTCCACATTATATTCATCCCCATCTGCTGCGCCAAGCCATGTTTCGGTAATCCCAACGATGTCATAACCCCCATTCAGCATGACAGCCTCTAGTTCCAAAAATTTATTTTTTATGCTTCTCGCATTTAAACACATGAACTTCAGAGCCTTACTCACATTTACGTTGTCCTTCCACTCCACACATAACTGTGCCGAACCACCTCTATTCACATTATGATCTAAAAAATCTTTATTAATTATTATAGTATTTTTTATTAGTATTTATTAATTATCCTCAGATTTATTATACTCCGCCCTGGTATCTTCCATCTGGGCAGTCTGTACCTCCCTATCCTTAATACTACTACTAATTTCCCTCCCTGTCCAACCCAGTCCCTAGTTTAAATATTCCTCCGCTACACTAAGCATATGCTGGCCCAATGTAGCGGTACCCCTCCGGTTCAAGTGTAGCCCATCCCACTTGTACAGGTCACCCCTGTTCCAAAAGGAGTCCCAGTGCCCCATAAACCTGTATCCCTCTATCCTGCACCAGGTTTGTAGCCAGGTTTTATAAATCTCCATATAAAATTCTGCTTGCTTTGCTAGCATGTGGTACTGGCAGAATTCCAGAGAAGACCACCGTAGAGGTTCTGATCCTTAACTTTGATCCTAATTATATACATTTGTCCTGCAGAACCTCAAACCTACCCTTACCTATGTCATTGGCTCCAACATGGACCATGACCACTGGATCCACCCCTGCTCTGGCCAGGAGCTTGTCTGCGTGTCCCAAGAGGTCTCCGACCTGAGCACCAGGCAGGCAACATGCCATGCGAGACTCCTTTTCCCACGAACAGACTATACTGTCTATACCTCTAATGATTGAATCCCCCACTATAATTAACTTCCTTTTCCTGGGTGGCATGGCTGCCAGGGTGCCCTGGGGCTCATCAGTTGTCCCACTCACAGAGGACTAGGCCAGATCCTGTTCCTGCAAGGGCTGGAATTGGTTAGACACCACAAGCTCTGGAGATGCTGCCCCAGTATGTGCGCACCCTTTTCTACGCTGGCGTCCACCCGTCACCCAACTCTCTCTCCCTACCTGCTCCAGAGTCTCCCCTCTACCCAGCTTCGGTGTGCAGGCTAACTCTCTAAAGGGCGTACTAATTAGTTCTTGGAACTCTCCAAATTCTGCAGGGCAGTCAAGACCAGCAAGTTGGGCTTCGAGATCAAGAATCTTGTTCTCAAGATGCTTTACAAGCTGGCAACGGTCACAGACGAAACCCTCCTGTAAGGCTTTCCGGCCGCCAGCCAACTCTTCACATGGGTGAGCGCTGCGTCGCGCTCCTGCGCCTCTTTGACCTGGGCTGGGGAGAGGGGAAGGCAACCTCCCGTCGATGGTTCGCAGGGTGGCCACCATTGGGACCAACTGGCCCCGGGCCTCCTACTGCTGTCGCCCCGGACGGTGCCGCAGTTCGAAATTGTACCCCTGTAACGTTTCCAGCCAGCGGGCCACCTGAAGTCGCCGGCGTGGACGAGAAGGTCGTCCAGATAGGCGATGCAGTGCTGCTTGGGAACGTGGTTCAACACCCGAGCTGAACCATCTGGAACCACTGATGTGGTCCAATGCGTCATCGATGCATGGCAGCGGGTAGGAGTCCTTCCTTGTGACTGCATTCAGGCGTCGGTAGTCCACACAGAAGTGCCAGCTGTTGTCCTTTTTTTTACAAGGACGGCAGGACTTGATGACCCCGGCGGCTGCCATGTTCCAGATCTGCTCCTCAGCGGCATGGCGCTTAGCGAGGGCCAGCCGATAGGGGCGCAAGCGAATGGGCGGGGCAGAGCCAGTGTCTATGCTGTGTTGGACCAGCCCCGTGCGCTTGCAGTCCTCATCCCTGGCGGCGAAGCTGTCGGCGTATTCCCGGAGCAGTTGCTGCAGCTGTTGCTGCTGTGAGGGGTCCAGGCCGTTGCCACAAGTCGTGGACAGCCCGAGCCGTTTCAGTGGTCGGCGGGGCAGACGAGGCAGGTGGTGGTGACGGCAGTGCAGGGCGGTTGGTGGACGGAGGCCTGGGCCGCTGGGGCGGTGCGGTGGGAGGGGCCGATGACTGTGGAGTGGCGGCGGGCAGTGCAGTGTGGTAGGCCGGTGGCTGTTGGGCGACGGCAGGTGGTGCGGCGAAGTGGGCCGGTAGCTGTTGAGCGACAGCAGGCGGTGCAGTTCTCCGAGTTCTCCAAGATGGCCGCAGACAGCTTGTTCCTGTTTTTGGTTGTTGAATGAGATGTATGTTCTAAGTGTTTTACATGTTTCCGATTTTAGCCGACAGCCTATAGTACATTTATCGCATTATTGTGGAAGCAACTTTTTATTCGCCGGCGTATTATTATTTTTTTATTTTTTTATCGTTCTAAGTGTTTTAAATGTTCTACATGTTTCAGATTTTAACGGACAGCCTATAGGAACATTTATCGCTTTATTGTGGAAGCAACTTTTTATTCGCCGTATAATTATTATTATTTTTTTATCGTGGATCTGCTGGGTTTCTTCTGTCGTTGGGATTTAAGGACAATAAGTGGAGCTAATAGCAGCTGCTGTTAAAACTACTTCAAACTGAGGATTTTAGCGGACATTCTATAGGAACATTTATTTCATCATAAGGACCACAAAGCAACTTTCTAAATTGTATTGGACACTGTTTTGGACATTGATTCTACATCCATCTTGCACATGGAACTTGGCTACCTGAACCCTACTTTCAGCCTGGAAATGGCGTGGGAGCTGCTGATTCAAAAGCGCGGACCCTGCACACAGCAGCCTATGCATAGGAACATCAAGGGCAACAAGCGCCAGGAGGATACTAACGCGAGGGGTGCTCTCTCTGGGCGGATTAGCGGTTGCCAGTTTATAGAATCTTGCAATTGCAGAAGAAATACATTTTCCAAAGCCAACATGTTACCCCTACTATGCTTGATGCTAGCTTTATACCATCCTGGATTAATTGATCAATGGGTGAGTGAATTATCTCCAATTCATGTTGTAGAATTTGCCAACACTCCAATGAGACCTTTATGCAAATGCCATCGGGAAATAGACCTACACCAGCAAGTTAAACTGTACCAGGAGCAAACACAATCACAATCGTACTTGGTAGCATACTTAAAAAACTAGAAAATTCATTTTTATCTGTGATTGACTATGGGGATTTGTTGTACATGCATGCAGCATCATCTCTGCTACTTAAACTAGATTCTGTCTACCATGCAGTGTTGCGCTTTATCACAAATTCCAGATCATCCACTCATCACTGTAGTTTATATGAAATGGTGGAATGACCTTCTCTAGCTACACGTGGACAGTTACATGTATGTGTTTTTATCTACAAGGCAATCCTGTGTAAATTGCCCAATTACCTTTGTAGCCTCCTTAACTTTGCAGTTAGTACTTTCCAAACACGGTCTAGCAGGCTGCTTTTAAAAGTCCCCAGGGTTGTTTCCACATTAGGAAAAACTGCCTTTTCATATTGTGCACCCACAACATGTAACACCTTACAAAAGGTTCTCCAGTTAGAGGTGCTGGTACCACTTAGGGAGTTCAAGACCCTGGTTGCAGATGTCCTTAAGGAGTGTAGAGGTTTCCCATAGACTGGATTCTTTAAGTATATATATAGGTGTCTTGGAAGAAGTTTTAATGTATTGTATTATCATATGTATGTCAATGTAACTTTTAAATGCTGTTCTGCTGCCTTTCTTGGCCAGGTCTCCCTTGAAAAAGAGATTGTATCTCAATGGGCTTTTTTTTCCTGGTTAAATAAAGGTTAAATAAATAAAATAAAATAAATCTTTGGACAACTTGCAAGTGTTTGCAAAGACAACACCATAACTTTTATATTTGGATTTAGCCATGCCAAGCCATGTGAAATATATGTTTAGTAGTCTCTATTGTTTACCATGCTGTTGGTAGGCTACACGTGGTACTTTACTTGGCGCACACTGTCTGTTCAGGTCTGCACAAGCTGCACATGCCGTTTTGTTCAGGATTTAAATGGAGTGGACACCACGTCCGAGTAGCACATACCGGCATTGTGCCGGTCGGGTTTTGGAACGGACCCAATGATATGCTAGCGAGATAGGCGCAAGGCATAATTTTTCATGATGACTGACTGCTAGTAAACCACGCTAGTGCTAGCCACTCGTGGTTGATGCTTTCTGATCTGGGAAAAGCGGAAATCTGCATATCCGCAGAACTCTTTCATCACTGATTAGATAGGATTTCAAACAGGTAATGTGCTCTTATCCCTGTTAAATCCTCAAAAGCTTGTTTTGACACACAATGTCCATTCATTCATTTATTTATCATTGACATTAAAAAAAGCTGAGTCAGAAGGTAGGTAGTATTTTCACTCCTTCATACCACTTAGCTCTTATGTCTCCCCCTGGTGGCAACTTGAGAAAAAACACCCATTTTGTAAACAAAGAACTATGAAGAAAAATTGAAGAGCAAGCTTAAAAAGTAAGACATCAAGAGTGGATACATGTCAGTTAACTCAGAATGCAAAATGATGCAAATGCAAACACCATGAAGAGAACCCCAAGCATAATCAACTAAAATAACTGCAGCAAACTAACGCATCACACTTCAATTAATTTCTTTCCTTGTCCTTTATTCTGCTTTCACACAACTACATAGAAAATGTTTTATTTAATTAAGTTGGCTACAGAAATTACTCAAATGGGTTAAATGTACCCAAGAAAAACAACTCCGTCACCATCCACTTCAGCTGTAATGAGCAGAAAATAGACGGGACCCAGTGTGCTGGTCCTGAGGCCCAGGTGTGTGTGTCCGGATCATGTGGCCCGGGTGGTGCTGCTGCTGCTGGTCACTGCTGCGGCCGTGGAGGTCACAGTGGTGCTGCTCGTCGCCATCTTCTTCAGAGTCCGGTTCAGCTGGGCAATCAAAACCAAGAAAATAAGATGCAGTACAAAACCTACCACAGGAATTTTGAACACTCATTCTAATGCAGGAACGTACATTACATGAGTACAACTACATTTGAGGTGAGGATAACCCTTCACCTGCCAGCATGCTTGTTCTTGGAACCTCAAAGTATTATCTTATTTTAATCTAATCTTATGACATTTGAGAAGACTTGCAATATAATTTCTAGCCACTTAATACTAACACTAATACTAACACTAAACACAAAAACTTAAGAAATCAATGCTGCCGTTCTTTCTATTATCTGTCCTTTCCATCCAAGTTCTGAATCGGTGGAAGTCAGAAGATACAGTAAACGTGTACTTTTTATGCAAGCAATAACATGAATTTAGTTGTTTTTTTGTGTTCCCTTTCATAACAACATTACTTTCTTACCTCCTCAAACTTGTGAATCTGTCGGATGAAGAAATCTCCATAGCGACGGGCCACCTTGGTGTCTGCAATGTGGATCATGTCCTGCACACACAAAAGGAAATGATGTGGGGGCTGCATTTGCCTTGAATGGAAATTAATTATCCCCTGAACACAACCAAATACTATCCACACTGTACAGCTGTCCGACACAATACAAGCCGCTCGTATCCTGGATATAGAACAACCCCCCCACTCCCACAAGCAGAAACACACGTAACCAATAATTGTAGAAGTAGACATGAATGGTGTCTGAGGGAACCATTCAAGTACATGCATACAGAAACACACTTTCCCCTTCACGCACAGACCTTGTCAATGTAGAAGTCGACCTCGGAGGCAGACTGGAACTCCCCGTCGAGGGCAGATATGCCGCTGGTCCATACCAGGTTCTTCATCTTGTGCTTGAACACCAGCAGCTGGATACGGAACTCCTGCTCTGTCATGTCCAGGAACCCGGCCAGCTTGGCTACTGGCATGGTGGTGTACAGCTTTAGGAAACTAGGAGAAGGGAGAGAGGGGAAGAGAATGGAGGAAGAGAGGTGGGAGGAGAAGGGAGGGAAAGAGAGAAAATAAGTGAGAAATGGACAGAAAAACACAGTATGACAGGGCTAGTGGACAGACAGAATCTATGAATGGCAGAACACAGATAAAGGCAGAACCTGCGGATAGCAGAGGCAGTACCTGCGGATGGTGGAGAGCTGGGCCTGCTGTTGTACCTCCTCAGCGAACACTTTGAGCTGCTGCTGGAAGGGCTCTTTGTGGTAGTTGGGGTGCACGTTGTCATAGTTGGGCACCACGGGGGACAGGAACTTGGGGCAGGCGAAGCTGAAGAGCTCCTCAAACACTTGAAGATCCCTGCAGGAACCAGGCCTCGACATTAACGGGACCCCGGGGCTACCAATAAGTCACTAATGGGCAGTTTGGGCCTGGTTGCCCGGTCATGTGACCACTTTCCCTTATTCAGTTTTTTTAGTATGGTGGTAAATCTCAGAAATAAATACAAGAACAGTATTAAAGATTCACATTAGGTGGTTTACAGCCATAAATTATCAATAGTTCTGCCGCTGCTGCTGCTGCTGCGTTGGCAAGCAATGCTTCAATTATCAATAAGCTAACTTAAATGTAACTTTAGGCATATCTCATCTAAAAAATAAATAAGGTTACAACTAATGGTGAGAAAGGCACTACACCATAGTTAATTTGAGAAATTAATAATCACCACACTACACTCGGGTTGTTCAAACTTGAACTAACAAGTTTGGCAGTTTACCACGCACGATTAACCAACGGACACCAGTGCTACCCACCTATCACTGCGTAGAGATGATCCATGGATGTTCTCTGTCACATTGTGTTAATGATTGGGTCAATTTCAATAAAATCTCTGATTTAAATGGGGTTTATTCTATTTTTACTGATTTATTAGGTTTGTAAGGTTCAATTTCATGTTCACCTTTGATTTATTCAATTATATTTAGCTGTACGATATGTTAGCTGTACGACACTCCCATCTGCTTGACTGTCTTTTAGTGGAGTAAAGACAGAAGCATGTGTAGTCCAAGGAGTCCGTTTTCAGCACTACTTGTTCTACTGCCAGTTAAGTATGAAATGTTTTTTCATGAAGATTGCAGGAATGCCAGAAGGCACATATCTCCATTAAACAATGTGTTTGTTGTTAATCAAGTCTCTGTGTTGTTCTTTTAAAAATACATGCTCAAGGGGCCTCCCGGGTGGTGTAGCGGTATAATGTTTGACGCTGCCCACTGCGACCAGGGTTCGATTCCACCGGTGCCTTAAGTCTATCCTCATAACTTTTACCTTTCATACCAGGTACCAATTTAGTTGCCCATCTTTTAACTTTTTCAAGATCTTCTATATCTTTCTTGTAGTGTGCTGCCCAGAACTGCACACAGTACTCTAAGTGAGGTCTGACAAAGCCATTATATAACATTAATATAACTGAATATTTATACTGAATACTTTTTGCTATGTATCCCAGCATCCTATCGGTCTTTTTCACTGCTGTAGCACACTGCTTTGATGCAGCTAGATTTTAATCAACTACAATTCCTACAACTACTTGTCAATACAATAGATGCAGAAAAAGGTCAAATAAACATATAGAGTAAAACATATACAGTAATAATACACAATTATAATAACTATGAACATACATGGACACAGTAATACACACTTAGAACTACTAATATACACCAATAAAGTAATATATAATTATAATACTCATGGATAATTGGTTGATCTAACCTACATGTATGCATGCGTGTCAGTCTGTGCTAAAAACTGGATCAGCTTCAAGAACCCATCTTTGGCAAAAGCTACATAAAACAGTTCCTTCTTTAGCTAGTCTAGTTAGACCGAAGGGGAAATCTACGGTAAATTGTCTTAAATTCTGCAATGTAAAAAATATGTTTTGTGGAACTGGGTGACTCACCCCTTCTGCATACGCAGCATTTTGTCCCCGTACTTCTCACGGAGCTGGGTGTGGATGCTCTCGTCGATGCGCATGGGGTACATGGTGAGAGCGATGGCCAGCAGGCCGTGCATCTGCTCGTTCTGCTTGTTTATCTGGACAGTAAATGACACACAAGAAGTGCCTTAAAAAGCAGTAAGAAAACAGGTGGATGAAAGCAGGTATAAAAATGTGGCAAAGCCATGCAGCAGAAACAGCCCAATTTTTTCAACCTAATGTGGTGAACCGTGGACTGACCATCTCATATTTGTAGGTGGACCTCTGGAACATGTTCCTGGTTCTCTGGATGTAGAGCAGGATGTTGGCAAAAACACGGATGGCGTCCTGGTATCGCCTCATCATCAGGTAGGCAAAGCCCACATAATAGTATGTGGTAATCTGACACTCGGGCACTCGGGAGTACATACTCTGGCAAAAGAGAGGCAAAGGAGGAAGGATGGAGAGGGGGACAGGGAGGAAATGAGAGATGGATGACAAGGAGAAGGGGAAAACAAAAGGGAGAAGGAAGAGAACAAAGACATGGGGGGAAAGGGGGCTTAAACACATGAAACATGTGGCAACAGGATAGGTTTCTGCACTTTTACCACAGCAGACCTAAGCATGATTGATCCTATCCATCCATATCTGTTTGAGCACATTTCAAGTGCTCTACCATTGAGCCACAGTCAACCAGTAGACCATTGTGGGTGCCAAGCAACAATCAGTGGTAAACAAGTCAGACCTTTCACCAATCTACATGACACAAAAGACCAGAAACCTGTTGTATGCTGCAAATGCATTACATTGAAGAAACAGTCATCTAGTTGAAAACAAAATGATGGAAGGTGGTGTACCATACCATACGAAACATTCCCTAATACAGTGAGATATCCAATTCTATACACTTTCCATTGACAATTCTGTTCCATCCTTTCCACTGCCAGAACTATACAACCTTAAAAAAGTGCCTGAAACTCAAGAGTGCGTGGCCTCAGTACCTTCTTGTTCAGCTCGATGTTCTCCAGGACCTTGATGGCTTGGTAGTAGTCTCCTAACAGGGAATGCAACCGCAGCAGCCCCACCAGACTGAAGTATCCGAGCATTTTATACAGGGAGTGACGTCCATATTCCCCAGCCACGCTCTCTGGGTCGCCTGTGACACAAAGCATGGGGGTGCTTTTATTCCTTCTTGGAAAGGAAGGGTATGAATGCTCACAAAGCTTCGACATTAATGACTAGGACTAAGATGATTGCAAACAGCTCTCTGCTGGTCACCATCTCCACCCCGGTCTGTATTCCTCTCCTCACAGTCCCTCACTCTTTCATAATCCCAGTTTCATGTCCAGTCACCTCACTCTCCAGATCTTCTTCTCTCCCCTCTTTCCATCACACAGTGAGTAAGTACTGTGCGCATGCCTGTCACTCCTCCGCCTCATCCTTCTCGACCCCATTTCCCTTTTCGATTCTACTCTGCTCTGCTCACTTTTCTCCTCCGAGCCTCTTCCTTTCCGTCACTTCCAGCTCTTCCTCTTGCACACAGTTGCCTTCTCTCCTCTCTTACCCCCACTAGTGTACACCTCCAGCTGGCGGTTGATGTTGCTCTTGTCCACCAGGGAGTGGAGCACATTCAGGACGCTGTGAACATTCCAGATCTTCGGGTTGTTCCTCAGGAACTCGATCTCCTCCTCGGACTTCTTAGCCGTCTTGCAGCGATATTGACTGAATGACTGGAACTGAAGACCAAGGGAGAGAGGCAGGAGTTAGCATCTGCACTGTCGCTGCATGCGAATACAGAGAACCTGCAGGAAGAACCTAATCACAGAAACATGTCAGTTCTATCCTCACGATATGTAAATGGTGAAAGGGGAAAAGAAAATGTTTAAAAAAATGCAATCCAATTCCAATACCTGATAGATGAACTCATCAATGATGTCCCACAGCCATTGGTTAGGGAGTTCCAAGGGGGCAGGTCCATCTGCATCTGGGGGATATGTAACCAATCAGAAGAGCCACAGACACACTATAGTCCCTAAGAGAAGCTTGAAGCATTCTTTGCAAATGAAACACCAGTTGACCAGCCTGATAAACAGGGAGTAAACAAAAAAAGGAAACAATGGTTCACTCCATGTTAAAGCATTTCTTTCCTGCAGAAAGGGGTCTCTTTCAAGATGCCATGCGTCCATCCACAGAGCATGAGTAGCCGCCCAATGGTTTGAGGCTCAGGGAACTGGCGTAATTGATTTGTCAGTTGCCAGATATGAATCCAATAGAGTATTTATGGGATATTCTAGAACAACACCGGAGACAGTGTTTTCGACTTCCATGGAAGAGCAGTGTCGTATATTCCTCCTTCGGAGTTCCAGATTCAGACCATGCCACGGTGAATACAGGCCATCCTGGCCTAATACTCTACTAAGTGACTTTACTTTTTCTGTTAATTACTTATAGGATTTCAAGCTAAGGTGCAGACATAGAACTCACAGACAAATGTTACAGGACACATACAGTTCCCTTTTCAAACTTACTGAGAATGTAGTTGAAGAGATTGCAGTAATTGTAATATGACTCAAATCTCTGGTCAAGAGTTGGTCCACCCTGAAAACCAAGATACCATATTATTATGCCAATGAATTGTGATACAAGTCAGCTACCTTTTAAAAACATTACACCTAAGATTAAGGGTTGTGTTAAACAGTCAGATGGTGCAACATTTATAAGAGGTGCTAACTGAAATGAAATCCAGAGGGTGTGTTCACACATATTCCACAACCTATACCTCTAGACCACACACCTACTATGAGCACCACTTTGAAACTCATTCTGAATTCATAGCATTAGCTAAAAGATAACTAAACACACTCACGCTAACTTTGGCATAGATGTGCCTGTAGTACAGCTCTTTGTACAGGATCAGGAATACAGCATCTGGAGAGAGAGAGAGAGGGAGAGGGAGAGGGAGAGGGAGAGAGAGAAAACATAAGAGCAGAGAGAGAGAGAGAGAGAGAGAGAGAGAGAGAGAGAGAGAGAGAGAGAGAGAGAGAGAGAGAGAGAGAGAGAGAGAGAGAGAGAGAGAGAGAGAGAGAGAGAGAGAGAGAGAGAGAGAGAGAGAGAGAGAGAGAGAGAGAGAGAGAGAGAGAGAGAGAGAGAGAGAGAGCAGAATGAGAGAGAAAACATAAGAGCACATTGTGAGAGCGAGCAACAAGGATAGCAGCAAGGGAGGGAGGGAGACAGTATGGAAAAAATAAAATAATAATCAGCTGGAAAAAAATCCACAACCAAACAATAAATTACTAGACTGGCCTGTTTTCCCAGAAGGTATTCCCCCAAAATGTAACTGCTGAGCAGAAGACTTCAGGGTTACAACATATTTAATGGGGCAAGTTATGATCGAATGCATAAATAAACCACAGGACTCCATCCATTGTGCATTTAGCCTAGCTATCCCCTCATACGACAGAGGAAAGAGAGGGGTCCCACTGACCATTGCCCACCAGGGAAGCGATGGCCTCGGCCTCTGGCCAGGGAGACGTCTTGAAGAAGCGGTCGGTGAGCTTGTTCCAGCTGGACAAAGGGATCAGGGAGGGGAGAAGAGAATGTCAATGTGCTTCTACAGAAAATGTGTCTGGATGCAGGGCGTGTGTTGCTTCTCATCTTTTCTTATTCATTGAAACACACATTATATGTATAATGACTAGCATGGCCACTATTCGTGTTTTAACAATGATGATGGCTGCGACAAGGAAAACCAGCAGTGGTATTAGCAATACTTTTTATACATTTGGCATTTCAATAGTTTTGTTTCTATCCCTTGCTATTCTTAGGGCTCTATTACATGAAGCTTACTAGTAAAAACTCAAAGGCCGGCCAATTTTATCTGAGACAAATTAACATTGTAATAGGACAAACATAATACATAGAGTTCCACAATCCTGACAAATCCTTCCACTTTACAAATTTGTAGATCCAGAACAGTAGGGATTCATATTTTGAATTAGTTCATGGTTACTTCCAATAATTTTTGAACAGTAAATAAAGAGTTACGCAACTACCACTAATTCTAAGACATGGTTTGATCTCATCAAGCAGTGTTTATCTTTTCTTGAAATAAACCCATAATAAAACAAAGGACTTTATGGATAGTTCAAAATGACAATTTTCAGCAGAACAGATCCCCTGCCCTACAACACATCCTTGATGTAGCAAGAGTCTGTTGCATCTTGGACTTTCTCAAGGGTGCCCAACAAGTGTTCAGGACTTTACATTTAGAAACTTGGCAAGATGGGTCCGCTGTCCCCCATTCTCTTTCAGTGACCATATTACATTGTTTTGTCAGGTTCCGAAACCATGTTGAGACTAGTTTGTTTGATGTAATATACCCCTTTGTACAAACATCCTGATGCTCATCCCTAATGGGAATTGAGGCAGACGTACCTGTTCTCGTAGACGTCCTGGATTTCGTAGATCTTCTGTTCAATACTTTCGCTAGACACGCGGTTAGCTTGAAGCTCGTACACCTTCTGATCAATCAGGTCCGAGATAGTCTTGTGGAAGTACTGTAAAAAGTTCTTAATGACCTCCGGGATGACATGATACGTCTGCTGCTCATACTGACGCTCGTAGGCTAGGTCCGCTTTTGGGTCGCCTGCATAGTGGCGGGGGAAACCATGTCAGTCTGAGTTATGATGTTGAGGATATATAGTAAGCAACAGTTCAGACGGTGGATCTTGTTCATGTTTTCAAAGCCTTGAAAGAATAACCCGTAGTACAAGCCAGGTAACTTACCAGTTACAAATCATGTATCTGGACTGCTTCAGTTTATTTCAACTTCACACAAATCTAAATACACTGCCTGGCAAAAAAAAAAAAAAAGTCACCACCTGGATTTAACTAAGCAAATAGGTAAGGGCCTTCCATTGGATAATTACTGCAGTGATTCATAAGTTTTAGCTGGCAACAAGTTATTTAACCCTAACTGATGCAGTGAGTAGCTTCTCATGTCTTAAACAACCATGTCGGAAGACATATCCTGTGGTTGTGGAAAAGATGTTAATCTGTTTCAGAAGGGTCAAATTATTGGCCTGCATCAAGCAAAGAAAACAACTAAGGAGATTGCTGAAACTACTAAAATTGGGTTAAGAACTGTCCAACGCATTATTAACCCTCTGAGGTCCGTGCTAAGCTTTTAGATGTTTTTTGATTTTGGCATGGTCTGATATTTATCTCAATTTCATCAATTTAACACACACTTACTCCAAAGTGTTTGATATTTTTATTTGAAGGACAATCACAGCTACATTTGTATGCCATCAATAGTTTGGTCAGTATCATATGCAGCTTGTAAATAGATCTACAAACACACAAGTTAAAAATAGTAAATTTTTCTGCTGTCACAAAAGTTGTGAAAGCACACACTAAACTATAGTGACGAATTGTTTTGCCAATGTGCGTTTGTTCATCAAGGTCTTGGTTATGTAAGGGTGTGAAAACAGTTTAGCACATCTGAGATCTAAATAGCTAAAAACCTGTTTTTATCAGAACTGGTCACATTTATTTCAGGCTGTGGGAGGGCTAAATGCTAAATACCTGAATATTCATTATTCATGGTCCACACCTCTAAGATCTGTCAGATGGGCCATCTCACTGGGCCATCAGTGTTATATTCTGAGTTCCTGTTCTGTTGTTTTTTGGTCTTTGTTTATTTTTCATTCAGTCCTTATTCATTATTCTTTATCCAGTATTGCATTTTCCCTGTCCTGTCACGTTCTGCTCCCTGTCTGTCCTTGTTCCGTTTATTTCGAGATGCACTCCTTGTCTTGTCATGCACTTCGGGAGTTTATACTTTTCGGGTTTTTTCCGCCTTCGCTTATTATCTCGTTTTCTTCCTTCTTACTTTCTAGATTGCACTTTGTATATATTAGATAGATGTGTATAGTACTAACCAACTAATCTACTAACGTTAGGGATTTAGATTAAGTTACTAACACGCTGAATATGTTTGGCGTCACAAGACGCGGAATTCATATATTTTCACGAGTATTTGAAAACAAGCGAAATAAATAACATTTTAGGCTGTTTGAAAAGTATTCTTCCATAGATCTTGTGTGCATATTGCAATTTGTTACGTTGCAACACGCGGAATATGTAGTCACAAGACGCGAATTCATATATTGAATATATATACGAGTATTTGATAACATGGCAAATCAAATATAGTTACTTACTCTTCGTCAGTTATTGTCTTCGTCGCTTTTCATCAATACTCTCAAACACTGCAGCGCAGAAAATCTTTCCATCTTGAATAAAATTGTATGTCTGTATAAAATCTTGCTTCAAATTGTCGGGACAGTTTATGTGTTTACGCCGGCGTTTTCACATGGCCCCAAGCCCCGCCCCACACACCTCCCGAAACTCGCACCTAGTTACCATGTCAATAGAAGGGGACGTTACTACCAGGTAAAAAGAGAGTAAAAGGCAAGGTTTACTTTTGGTCTAATTAACCTAATTTAAAAAATCCCATTTGATTTGCCAGTGCTCAAATCGGAAAGTCGCGATTCTAAGGTTTCTGTCAATGTTTTTGTCGCGTGTGTATGATAAAATATCGCGAAGTTAGAAATAGTAATATACTTTTATTGCTGCTGGGAGCGGCGCCGCTCCCGTCGACCTCAGGGGGTTAAAACCTGGAAGGATAGTGGTGAACCATCATCTTCGAGGAAGAAATGTGGTCGGAAACAAATCTTGAATGATCGTGATCGGCGATCACTTAAACGTTTGGTGAAATCATATCGTAAAAAATCAACAGTAGAACTCACGGCTATGTTTAATAGTGAAAGTAAGAGCATTTCCACACGCACAATGTGAAGGGAACTCAAGGGATTGGGACTAAACAGCTGTGTAGCCTTAAGAAAACCACTTGTCAGTGAGGCTAATAGGAAAAAAAAGGCTTCAATTTGCTAGGGAGCATAAAGATTGGACTCTGGAGCAATGGAAGAAGGTCATGTGGTCTGGTGAGTCCAGATTTACCCTGTTCCAGAGTGATGGGCGCATCAGGGTAAGAAGAGAGGTGGATGAAGTGATGCACCCATCATGCCTAGTGCCTACCATACAAGCCTGTGGGGGCAGTGTTATGATCTGGGGTTGCTGCAGTTGGTCAAGTCTAGGTTCAGCAACGTTATGTGCCCAAAGAATGAGGTCAGCTGACTACCTGAATATACTGAATGACCAGGTTTTTCCATCAATTGATTTTTTTCTTCCCTGATGGCACGGGCATATTCCAAGATGACAATGCCATGATTAATTGGGCTCAACTCGTGAAAGAGTGGTTCAGGGAGCATGAGACATAATTTTCACACATGGATTGGCCACCACAGAGTCCAGACCTTAACCCCATTGAGAATCTTTGGGATGTGCTGGAGAAGACTTTGCGCAGCGGTCTGACTCTCCCATCATCAATACAAGATCTTGGCGAAAAATTAATGCAACTCTGGACGGAAATAAATGTTGTGACATTGTAGAAGCTTATGGAAACGATGCCACGGCGAATGCGTGCCGTAATCAAAGCTAAAGGCGGTCCAACGAAATATTAGAGTGTGTGACTTTTTTTTTGGACGGGCAGTGTATAATATACATCAACAAATTGATACATGTCAGTGTGTTAGATTCATGCTCACCAGTATGAAGATCGTAGTCGTTGGAGTATGAATAAGGGTCATACTGTCAAGATAAAAAACAGGTGGGTTTAATTCAGCTGGTAAATACCTAGCTATAACATCACTCGGTTAACAAGCGCAAACATGACGTTTGCTAGCTAACGTTAACTCTTTGTCTAGTGAATGTTGACAAAGAGTTATATAATAACATCTATGTTGCCATCAGACTATTCTGTCATTATAAAACACACCTGTCATCTCTAGGGGAATCAAGTGCCTGGTGTTTCAGCTGACAAGCCATGTGTCGTAGCATCTCTTTCGATAATCTTAGAATAAGTTATACTATCAGGAACTAGATGCAAGTTGGCTACAAATTATTTTTTGTGTTTTATTTGTTATTGTTTAACTAGCACTAATTGGAAAGTAACAACACGCATATGAAGCATCTAGCTAGCAAAATAGCATCTCAAAATATTTTCGCCACTGTCGTAAGCTTGTCTCGGTTTGCAACGCTGGTTCGCTTAGCTGCTTGGCTACAGCACGCCATGCTGTTATCGCGGGTTTTTCTCCTACATCACATTCGACAAGTCAATTTTCAGCTTTAAATTAGCTAACAGGGATACTAACCTCTCCTTCGGCTTCCTCGTTCTGATACGACATGGCGTTATAATCGCTCCAATCTTGTCAAAGCAGATGATAAACCAGGCAAAACACTGGGAACTTGCAACTAGTCGGCCGCAGAAGAGAGAGAGAGAGAGAGGAAGCACAACTACACATTTCCGGAGACACCATCGAGTTACTGCTGAATTGTGGGATCGCGGCGGAATTACGACTGCGTGGCATTGCTCAAATATATCTGTGGATTCTGATTTTGTTTCGAATTCCACCTCCATTTGGCAGTCAAACAAAATGTATAGCTGGATACGCAATACACTGTATTTGGGTCAATGACGTGACGTGTCCAGTATGTCATTCGGGATAACGATGTCAGTCAGGCGGGATAACACTGATTTTTCTTGAAATATTCAATTTATTTAGTTGAGGATGCAACAATAATCTTAACCCCTTTACTAGATTGCATTTTTAGACATTTCCCAGCTTTTTTCACTTTTCAGCATTACGTTTTGGGTGAAAACATAGACAAATGGGCCTGTGCAAGTAGAAAAGCCTATATTTCTGATATTAATTGTGATACAATTTTGATTTCCTGAGTACAACATGTTTGTTGCTATCAAACGATGGATATCTATTAAGTATTGTACGTTGATAAATATAAATAACCAAATGATTAGAAAATCCATTACCGTTATCCCGAATGACATTTTTGATGGAAAAATAGAATTGTTAATAAAAATGCATAAATGTAATTCTTAGAGAACAAAACTTTTTGAAACGTATACATAACATTCTAATGAAGGTAGAAAGAGCTTAAATTCGCATTTTTAACTCAATAATTTTTTTTCCCATTTATAAACCCTTATTTGTCACTGACCCATTTATGTGTAATAAGGCGGTAGTCTGCTGTCTTGCCGTAATAATGCTTAGGTTATATATAACATGAGGGAATTTGAGGAAATAAACCTGCACCTAATATTATACCAACACACACGTATGTTCTCGCGATTTGTTCCTGTTCCTTTGGAATTTCCTCCTCAGTTAAATTAAATTCCTTTCTTTTAATACTTATTGAAATCTGTCTGAGCTTTTGGCACCAAGAACATCATTATTATTAACCAGGGACATCATGTACTCTAAATACACTCCCTTTAGTTACAATCCCAAAAGTCACCAGCAGGTGGAAGTAACTGTTCGTTGTTTAATTCTGCATTTCAAAACAGAGAAGTTAAAGGAGAAAACGCGGACATCTGTTGCGCATTCGTATTGTTAACGCATTGCAGCTGAGTTAATTCACAGTCACTGCTCCCATAGATTTCTTTCTGCCGTTTTCACAAAATGACAATATGGTTTTACTTCGCATATAGTAGAGTATCATCAGGGCATGGAGCCTACATCCTATTATATGTAAGAAGAAGCACATTCCTGCCTCGAACAGTGGTGAACAGTGGTGTAAGTCACATTTCAAAAGTCGGGGGACACTGTCGGGGAGGGCTGGCATGGCTTCCAATTGCTCTATTGCCAAGGAAATGTGGGAGAGATGAATGATGCTCCTGCAAAAGGTGAGTGGGAGAAGCCCCCACATAATGATATCTGGCTAAAATATGTAGCCTTCAAGTTAAAATAGCTAACTGGTTTTGATACAATACATGAAGACGTGCTAAACACAAGGCACAGTCGTCGATCAAATGAAAAAAAAAGATGAATTGGTTATTCAGTGCATGGTAAATGTTAAATTCCAAAAATGCAATGCAAAATTTTGATTGCACGCATGCACACTTTTAACTCCCACCCAACACATCTAAAACAATAGTAGCCTACCAGCAGTGAGGGCAATGCACTTTCTTTAAAGGGCTAAGTTATTAGTGCCTCCCAAACAATTCCATTCTCGCGCAGGGCATGTCGGTGTTCGCACACCTAATTTCGCAGCTCGCTGGACCGGAGAAGGGCGCCGTAAATTAAACGGTTAAGGGCCTGGCAGCGCGTGGCTGGCTTTGACCAGGGGTTTAACAGGGATTCTGCTTTTTCAAAAAGCCTATCAATTTCCTATCAGTACGTTTTTCTTCCTACCATGTCCACATTTGAACTAAAATACGTTTGCTGTGACTCAGAAGAACACATCAAAAAAGGTTAGTTTTTGTGATGGATTTCAAAGGATAGCACTAACCAGGACATAATGGATGCATTATTTTGTTCAGAACACTATAGACACACGCAGCCCTTTTTATTGGTAGAAAAACGGTTATTCGTAAGCCAAAATTGCTATATGATCCCATAATTAGCAGGTGTCCAATTAAACATTTGCATGGGTCATCACCATAAAAGTAGCCTTTGCATGCAGCAAAATATGTGTCGTTTTATTAGTTTTTGAAATAACAATACTTTTCTTAACGTAGCAAGTTAATACTAGAATTACATAAATTAATGTATGTAGGGGGTGTAGCCTAATATTTCTGTAAACATATATACGAACGGGGAACATCAAGAATTTGTGGGTGTGGGGGCGGGTCCCCCACTACAGCTCCTCAAATTAATCTCCTAGAGTCCTAGTTGCAGGCAGTACAGAGTGGTGCACATTGACTCTTACTCGCTCTCCCCCAGACGCACACCTCGCTCTCTCTATTCTCTCCATCTAAGGTGCAGGTTTTCCTTCATCTCACGGAGGACAAAAAAATCTCTCGACATATCAGAGAACAAAACAGAGGAGGATTACCTGTGGTGGTTAAAAAAGGAAAAAAATGATTTTCTTTTGAAAAAAGGGGGGGTGGAAAGAAAGGAATACTCACGGTGTTTGTGTTAGCTACCAGCAGCTGAAAGATTCCTTCAAAACTCACCTACCTACCTACCTACCTACCTACCGGAGAGGCACTGCCTGCATCCGATAAGAGATCTGGTCCGACAAATACGAGACAAGGGAGGGGGTGTGGAGAGGAGAAAAAGAAGACAGAAAAGAAAAGGACACAGTAAAAGAAAAAGAGACTGTGGAGTCAAAGGAGAAGTGAATTTCGAACAGAGGGAAAGTTATATTTGAAACCTTAAAGTTGAACTGATCTCATTGAAGAGGTGGACATTAGCCTGCACCCTTATTACATAGTTGTGAATACCTAACGGCTAATTGTTGCGAACATTACAAGGTTGTAAAGCTTGGAGTTAGAAACGGTGCAAAGGCAGCTGTTGCGAACAGCATCGGGGAGGCTGAGAGATAGACCGAGAGCAGATCTTGGTGAGAGTCAGACAGAGAGAGGAGTCTTTTTTACGGTGGATTTTTGCGGAGCCTCGCGCTGTGAACGGCCATCAAGATGCGTGTCCCGTCGCTGCTGGTCCTGTTCTGCCTCATCTGCGCTGGAGGTGCCCAGAAGTTCTCTGCGCTTACGGTGAGGACACACGCACTTTGAACCCCGTACGGTCGCGTGGGCCTGGCGTGTTTAGTTTGATGCTTGTTTGCTGAAAATCATTTTCAATACACGGGTGAATCAGCTCAATTGTGATTGTGATTTACATAATAAAGGGTGCAGTATATTAGCGGTTGATTATTAGCCTATGATGATGATAATGATTATTATAATAATAATAATAAAAATAAATAATTCCGAATCGAAATCAGACATGTTATACATTGATTATATAATAGCAAAAATATATTGTTATTGAAGACATTCTGAGCCTCTCGGTATTTTTTAAGTATAGTTTTTGTCAGCCATGCTGTTTTCGCATTAAACTGATCGCTTTATAAGTTAATTATATGGTCTATTTTAAGAAAGCAAAATATCGCAACTGTGAGCAAAAATGGAAAGTATGAGGTTCAACTTCCAGAGTACGGGTCCAAGACGAACGAGATTCTTTCAAGTAGAGAGCTTTATGAACTGCGATTTTACCACTCCATGGCATATTCTACAGCAGAACACAGTATTATTGTTATTATTTTTATTATTATAAATTTTTGTTATTGTTATCTATACAACAATAATAATAATAGTGACAACAACAACAGCAAGAAAAATTAATCAGGAAATGAAGAATTAGAATAATATATATTTTTGGAATCATTACATTTTGTGTTGTTTATGACTTCCTACCAAAACTATAACCAGTTTGTGAGTTTGTATTTGGTTATTCGATATTTTACTTTAGATTATTAGACTTAGAGTAATTCTACAAAATAAATGAAATGTCCAGTACACAATGACAGGGCCAGATGAACATGGGAGCTAGGGTTGGGACTCAGGAACAACATTGAAAATGTTCAAAATTTCTGCATTTGAAAGGAGTGAAGTCTGAATATATATATATATATATATATATATATATATATATATATATATATATATATATATATATACAGTGGGTTCGGAAAGTATTCAGACCCCCTTACATTTTTCACTCTTTGTCATATTGCAGCCATTTGCTAAAATCAATTAATTTCATTTTTTTCCTCGTTCATGCACACACAGCACCCAATATTGTCAGAAAAACTGATTGATGGGAGTGCTGCAGAGATGTTTGTCCTTCTACCAGGTTCTCCCATCGCTGCAGAGGAACTCTGAAGCTCTCTTAGAGTGGCCATTGGGTTCTTGGTCACCTCCCTGACCATGTCCCTTCTTGCCCGGTTACTTAGTTTGGCCAGACGGCCAGCTCTAAGAAGAGTTGTGGTGGTTTCAAACTTATTCCATTTCACAATGATGGAGCCCACTGTTCTCCTGGGTGCTTTCAATGCTTTAGCAATGTTTTTATACCCTTCCCCAGATCTATGCCTCAACACAATTCTATCTCGGAGGTCTATGGAGAGTTCCTAGGACTTCATGGCTTGGTTTTTACTCTGACATGCACTGTCAACTGTGGGACCTTACATAGACAGGTGTGTGCCTTTCCAAATCAAGTCCAATCAATATAATTAAGCACAGCTGGACTCCAATGAAGGTGTAGGCCCATCTCAAGGATGATCAGAAGAATTGGACAGCACCTGAGTTAAATATACAAGTGTCACAGCAAAGGGTCTGAATACTTATGGCCATGTGACATTTCAGTGTTTATTTTGTAATAAATCTGCAAAAATGTCTACAAGTCTGTGTATTTCTGACAATATTGGGTGCTGTGTGTGCATGAACGAGGAAAAAAATGAAATTAATTGATTTTAGCAAATGGCTGCAATATGACAAAGAGTGAAAAATTTAAGGGGGTCTGAATACTTTCCGAACCCACTGTATATATACACACACACACACACATATATATATTTTTTCCCAATCAACATGTGTGATTATGTATTGGCTTCCCCAGCTAACATATAATGAATGTATTGTCCCACAATGTTGCTGAAACAACAGGTTTCCATGCAGGCTTTTACAAGATACAGGTGAGCATCCTGAGCAGACGCTGCCTGCTGAGGGATTCCACTCATTGCACTAGCTTGCTTCTAGTAAGACCCAGAATGTCTCAAACTGATATTCATTGATAATGCTATTTCCATTCGATTCCATGTTAACTGGTTCAAGAGCAGTTGAGGATCTGTGTTTTTTGTGGCTGAGCGGTGACGCTTGGGGCCATGGAGGGGGGGAATTTGGCTGCAGTAGTATTCTGAGCCTCCATGGGGGGATAAACAGGACAAGCAGGGTGTGGAGGGCAGCAGACATAGCCGTGGCACTCTTTTGTGACACTTCCTCCCATCTACACATGGAGTGCATTCACAAACATCTAACATGGCTCTTCCCCCTGGGCACTAGGGCATCGGAGTATGCTATATATGTCCTATAGCACTCTAGTGTGTCCTGTTTTATAGACAGGATACTATAGAGTGTAACATACTATAATATATTAAAGTTTTAGACTAATCGCACACAGGATAGAATTTTCAGACAGCCTTTTCTGTGATTTGTAATTATTTTACACACACACACACACACACACACTTACATACACACACACACACACACACACACACCTATACTGTATATACATTACCGGTCAAAAGTTTTAGAACACCCCCATTTTCCAGTTTTTACTGAAATTTAAGCAGTTCAAGTCCAGTGAATAACCTGAAATGGTACAAAGGTAAGCGGTAAACTGCCAGAGGTTAAAAAAAAAAGTTTAGGTTACCAAAAACTGAAAAATAATGTACATTTCAGAGTTATAAAAAAAGGCCCTTTTCAGAGAACAAGTAATGGGTTAACGTGGGTTAACAGTCACTCTGTGCAAGTCGCCGACTCTGGATCCAGCAAAAGAGCCCCAGACCATCACGATTCCTCCTTCATGTTTGACAGTTGGTGTCACACACTGAGGAACCATCCTTTCGTCTACTCGACGGCCTACAAAACCTTCCAAAAAGATTTCAAAATTTGATTCATAAGACCACTGGCGGTGCTTCATGGCCCAGACAAGCCTCTTTTTCTTATTTTGCCATCTTAGCAATGGCTTTCTTACTGCCACTCGACCTGTCAAACCTGCAACTTGAAGTCTTCTCTTCACAGTTGAAACTGAGACTTCCTTACTTTGACCAGTGTGAAGCTGTGCTTGAAGCTGCTGTCCTGTGAGCCGCCTATCACGCAAGCTGTTGACTCTCAGAAACTTCTGATTTTGTTGTGGCTTTGGGTCTGCCAGACCTCTTCCTGTCAGAGTTTCCTCCAGTTTCCAAGTGCCTTTTGATGGTGTAGGAAACTACTCACTATCAAAAAAAAATATTTTTCAGTTTTTGGTAACCTAAACTTTTTTTTTAAACCTCTGGCAGTTTTACTGCTTACCTTTGTACCATTTCAGGTTATTCACTGGACTTGAACTGCTTAAATTCCAGTAAAATTGGAAAATGGGGGTGTTCTAATATTTTGACCGGTAGTGTATATGTGTGTGTATATGTGAGGCAATACACGTGTGTAAGCCATGTATTGTCAAAACCAGCTAGCTGAAACTACAAATAGCTACACTGTCCATGGTGACTGATGTGTCTGAATGACCTGTTTATAGTGTCACACGTCCTCACTGTCTGTGTCAGGGAATCTGTGGCTCTCCTGCTTCTGGTCCCACTAATTTTCTGTATGGGCTGAATATTCTCTGACAGAATATCTGGGCGTACAAAGTTTTGTCTGAACAACTCTCTGGATGAAAGTCTGGTCTGACTTTCTGGGGGCGCTGCATCGGGCCTGAGAGAGTCGGGTTGAACCGGCACGCAGGCTCTGCAGGAATGGAATCTTCTGGATTGTCAGAAAAGTTATGATGGCATTGTTAGCAGGGGCCTGTGTGATTTTCTTCTGGCCCCGGCCACCCCAGAGCTCCAGCAGCCAACTATGCAGCAATGGGCCGAGGCCAAGACAGGCCAGGAATGTGAGACCCAGGCTGCAGCAGCTGCAGCAGAACTGGTGTGGCAGATATGAGCAGATACCTGCAGGGTCACCTGCCTCTGCATTTACCGCCCGGCCATGGAACATTTATTGCTGGCACGCGGGGGAGAAAAGTGCATGACGGAAGGAGAGAACAGAGAGAAAAATTGTCAGAAAGAGGGAATGGAGTTGTTGTGGAATGCGTGGTGTCGGAGCCTTGGCTCTGTGATTTAGTGCCTGGTGTAACAGCCCCTGCCCCCACCGGCTTTATTTATTGGCAGTGTTAAAATGCCTTAATATCCAAATGGAAACAAACGGTCGTGGGTCCTTAACCTGGGGGTCACGGGTCAGAGCGGCACGCCTTGCCTGCAGAGGGGTTCTGGAATGTGTGAGGTAGTGCAGCATTGTGCAGACACATATGAACGTTTGCACACACACACACACACACATACATACACACATGCACACACATACATACAAATGCTCGCAATATCTGTCCATTAGTCCATTAAACCAGTTGGACTCTCCACTAGAAGAGTCAGGTGTGGACAGGCTGCATGTCTGTCTGCCTGCCTGACAGTCCATGCATAGCTATCCATCTGTGTAGAGATGGATGAGAGCCCTCATTCCTGGTGGTGTTTGAGTCATTGAACGGTGTTTGGAATTTGTGGGTCCGATGGTGTGGCTGTAACAGTGAGAGAGGGCGAGGCCTGGTTCCTAACTGGCTAGTCTCTGCTTCCTGCTGCTGCACGTATCATTTGCATGGTTTTGATGAAGTGGAAGGGGGTGCTCTTAGTCTCCTTCTTTTCTTTCCGCATCATAATCTGTGCTCTAGCAGGCTGAGACACCCAGATCACATGGAACTGAACAGGAAAATATTGAGTCAGGACCAGGATCAAGTATGCAAGTATGTGCAGTGTGTGAGTGTATGTTTGTGTGTAGGTGGTAGTGATTGCCTACCTGTTTGTGTGAGTATCTGTGGGAGTTTATGTGTGTGTTTGTGTGAATGCATACCTGTTGTGCATATATGTTTGCACGTATGAAAGATAGACATATAGCAGCGAGAGAGAGAGAGAGAGAGAGAGAGAGAGAGAGAGAGAGAGAGCATTGTTCTAACTCCATATTCTCATAGTCCAAATTCATGAAACATATGTAAGGAATATCCTTTCCACTAATTCCGCTCATAAATCCCCTGTGGATGTTTTGTTTGTTGCAGGCAGCTAAAGCACACCAGAGCAGTGTTATTTCTGTGGACGTGTTTTCTTCATAAGGAGGGCGTTTGGGGAAGAAAAGAAAGAAAAAAACGAATGAATAGCTCCGTTTCTTACGCTTTCATGGAACACAAGGCATCCAGTGCCTTCTCCCACACTTAAAAACTGCACCTGCAGAAGAGCGAGAAAAAAAATCTTTCTTGTTTCACATGACGACCAGGGGCCTTTCACAGAAACCTTTTTTTTTTTTTTTACATCTTTCACAGCAATGAAATGCTTTTCCCTTTGATTGAGTTAATAGCCTGGTTAAGACCTGTCACTTTCTTCCTTTTCCACCATGCGGGAGACTAATGAATGCCAGGGAAGCCCAGCGTCTGCGCAGGAAAACCCCACCGAGATGCTTTAACACACAACGGCGCTCAGCTGGGGCCCATTGACCCGTCAGGCTGTGGTGTGAGGGGCCCCTCGGGGGCCGCGGGAGAGAGGCTGACCCGCCGCAGTGGCCCTCAATGTGCTCTCTGTTAGAGCCTTGCCTTTGGAGCAGATCATTCACCTTAACAATGTGCTGGAGCTGGGAGCTGGGAGATGGGGTGTGTGTGTCGGGGGGGTTATTGGATTTAATTTGCATGCTGGTGAGTTTTGAAAAAATCTGTCAACTTTTTTTTGTGTGTTTAGCTCGGTTTTTATTTTTGCATTTTCTTAGCTGTGATGGAGGACACAGCCAGTGCTTTGCTTCTGAGAGCCGGGACTTGAAAAGCATTCAAGCTACACCAAGTGGTCCTTTCTAAGGGCTGTTGTTGGCTCCACCGGCGACTCTTAAGTCATGTTGAGGTGTGTGGTGGTCGCGATTCATCGTCCGCGCTGCTGCTGATCCCCCTGGAGTGACATATCCCCGGACTGTGACTTCTCCCAAACACGCATCTGTCACACCAGAGTTCCCCCCAAACCCATCCACCGCCACAATCAAACCTGTGTTGCAAGCAGAGAACACCAGGCAGCTTGTGAGCCAGGAAGCTGATTTGTCCGCCTACGTTCTCTCTCTTCCTCTCTGTCCTTTGCCCGTCACTCCATCATGTGTTAAACGAGGCATCGACAAAAAGAGTGTGTTACAGTGGATAGTTCCTCCATTTTTTCCTGCAAAATTATTTCATCTTCTTTTTTTTCCACTTTCCTTTCTTCTTGTTTGTATAAATCATTGGGCTCTCTTTTGTCCTCTTTCTCTCTCTCTCTCTCTCTCTCTCTCTCTCAGCTCCACAGGTGCGCGGCTCTCAGGAGCTCTGGGTGGGTGGGGGTGGGCTGGACGGATGCGCACGCTGATCCTTATCAGAGCTGATTTTGGCCTAGTTTAGTGTGACCTCTGTGGAAGATTTCTGACAGCTCTTTCATGCCTTTGGTCTTTATTCACTGAGAGCTGTGAAAGAAAGAGGGATGAGTGCAGGAAGATTGCAGCTTGGGGAAGTTGGGGTGGATCCAGACTGGGAGGGAGGAGGGGTGTTTGCTGACCTGAAACAGTTTGTGACTATCAGTCAGAACCAGCAGTACAGGGGCTTTTATCATTAGATGAATCGTTAAAGATAGATTTAGGATGGTGAAAGTTGAAGGAAAAGAGGGGCGAGGGGAGGAGACACCGTAGGGAATGTACAAAAACAGACCTGAAGCTCTGAGCACATGTGAACGTTTTTTATTCTGTTTTTTTTTCTTGAGAATGACATGTCAATCTAAAAGAAGAAAGGGTCATTCATTGGATCTGAAGGTTTTCCCCTTGCGGCTGCTCCTCCGATGTGTTGGAACCGGCCCCCTGATTTCTCCCGGATGATTTATGATGAAGGAAGACAAGAAAGACTGTTTGTCATTGCCGGGGGCGCTGCCTCGATCCCAGGCCCGCCATCCAGGTGCGAGCCGCTCCTCCTCGCCCCGGCGCTGGGCTGGAACCCGGGCGAAGCCAAGCTCTCTGTTCATTTGTAAATTGTCAGCAGGAACAAATTTGGCGCTGCAGCCTGCCTGCTGGTCAGAGACACGCCCGACTGCTTTGATTTATGTGCTGCAGGTAACTTCGGGGAAGATGTGAGGATGGGGAACAGTCCTGTGTGCGTGTACATACAAGTAACTGCCAAAATAAAGGAAACAATTAAGGGTTCTGGTGTCTCTGTTATGGTGTGGGGTGAATTTTCCTGGCATGATTTAGGTCATTCAACCCCTTAGAGGGCTAGGTGAACACCAATAAATACAAAGCCATTCTGAGTGATCACCTTCACCTTCCTATCCTGATGGGAGTGGTCTCCGTGCTTGTGTGTGCATATGTGTTTTTTTGTGCGTGTACGTGTGTCTGTGTGTGTATGTTGGTCCTGTGCACAGTTCTTCATTGTTTTGAAAAAATATTCATTTGAATTTCATTTAGTTTGAAAGGATTTATGGTTTTTCTAGTTAAATTATACTTGGCAAAGCACCTGTGTGTACACAAAACACACATTGCAGATGGACACATTTCACGCCCCCTCTTGTGTTCTAACAGCAGCCTCCCTGAGTTGTTTTTGACTGCGCAGAATAGGCCGTGGTGAAAGGAAAACACCTCTTTATAGTTCCATGAGACAGACACCCGGTTTGTTGAGCTCTTTTTCAGCTGCTATTCAGCAGCTCCTCATTCATCGGTGTGCGTCCCAGCCGGGTGCCGGCTCTTTGTGGAGCAGTGGTCGCAGGGGTAACACGGCGGGTAGACACAATAGCCGCATTGACGGCGATGATCCCCAGCGTTAGACAGGGAGTCCGATTCCTTGTATCCCTTTTCATCCCAAGTCAAACATCCTGGGGAGAGCACGTCAGGAGACGGCACGGTGAATACCTGCGCAGGTGTTGGCGCGGCTAGCTAACAAAGGGCTGGGGGAAGCAGCGCGCGCCCCGCCTGATGATTCACGCAGAGAGCTCCGGCTGGCAGAGTGCCGTCTTTAGGCCTTTTGATGGCACCGCGTGCGTACATGCATAAGTGCGTGTGCTGTATGACATGGGTCTGCTTTCAAAGAGCAATCAGCATTTGAACCTCACATTAATTACGACAGTGAAGATTTATATGTTTGGTCTTATTAAACACTTTCACTATTTCCTCTTCTTCTCTTTTCCAAAGCTTCTTTTTGATCTTGTCATAAAACAAACTGTCTCATTTTACATAGTGATGTTAGTTATAAGTCCTGTGTGTGTTTGTGTTTGTGGTTGTTTTTTTAGTTTTTTTGGGGGGGTTACATTTCGTTTGCTAATTATTGAAAAGGAAACAGGCCAACCAGCCACTGAGACTTTAAATGCTCCAGTTAACAAACTAA
The DNA here is from genome assembly GCA_029706075.1 of Aldrovandia affinis. Lineage (NCBI taxonomy): Eukaryota > Metazoa > Chordata > Actinopteri > Notacanthiformes > Halosauridae > Aldrovandia > Aldrovandia affinis. The sequence continues at coordinate 1,272,769 of JAINUG010000249.1, read as the reverse complement.
CTCATGTCCAAATCTCTCCCCTCTCTCCTTATATTTTCTCTCTTTCCATGACTTCTCCTTGCCTCTCTCTGTTCTTCCCTCTCTGTCTTCCCTCCCTCACTCGCTCACACTCTTCCTCCAACCACATCCTTTTCTTCTCCTATCTTCTCCCTTTTCCCTTCCCCTCTCTCTCTGTCTCTCCTCCCTCGTTCCCTCTCTCCTGTGCAGTTCCTGCGTGTGGACCAGGACAGAGAGTGTAACATGGACTGCACCAGCGTCCCTCGGAAGCCCCTGTGTGCCTCGGATGGACGGACCTTCATGTCACGGTGCGAGTTTCTCCGCGCCAAGTGCCGTGACCCTGAGCTGGAGGTCATCCGAGGACCCTGCAAAGGTCAGGTCGCCAGCCGCGCCTCAGTGACCCTTAGGGGGGTTCCAAACCCAGCCCCCCATCAGCGCTGTAACTTTAGGTTAACTTCATTGTGGGATAATTAATGTTTCACCTGCAAGTGTGGCTGAAGAGCTTGACACTGTTTAAAATTCAGTTTCTCCCTTTAGCTTTGGAAAAGAGCATTGGGCAGAGACCCTTCCCACGGGCGGAGCAGGGTTTCATGCTCTGTATAAGCACTGCATTAAGCTTCACCGGCCCTGCCTTAAAGTGAAGCATTGCACTGTGTTCAGTATTAGTAGGCAAGGAGCACTTTGTGTTATGAACGTTCTCCGTGCAATGTGTATCGTCGTAGGGGGGCGGCAGGGGAGGCCGATTGCAGAGCGAAGCAGGAATGAATGATGCTTTGTGAGAGCGCCGTTGCTTTTTTGCTCGTACGTGTTTACTGTGCTCGTGGGATAAAAAATGACATCTTGTTGAGCAGCTGTTGCAGAGACTGAAAACAGAATCTTGGGGTGTGTGTTTTTTTTCTCATTCCTCACCAGAGTCAAAAACCAGTACATGCTTCATGGCGCTTGTGCTGACGAAGCATTGAGTAAGCGACTTCTCTCTGAGGCACGAATTCACAGAGTTATTGCTGTCAGTCTGATATAATGGAGAGACAACGCACAGAAGAGCAGCGTGCAGATGAAGAACATGCCTGTGCGGAGCCTGGAGGTGTTCACCGTGTGAGAGAGGGCGCGAGGGCGCAGTGCCCACCAGGGTCGCCCCGCTCCCCGACCTCTTCCTCGCGGCCCCTCAGGGCAGGAAGACCCCTCCACGTCATGTGACTCTCCTCCGCTTCATCGCGCACAAAGTCTCATTCTTCCTCTCATGAATACAAGATCATGGAGGGGGGGAGGGGATAGGGTGGGGGGGAGAAAGACCCATCGGATGGTGGAGAACTTTCAGATTTCATGCCTCCTCGGAGCGCCATGGCAACCCCGGCGAGTCTGGACATCTGGATCGTCAGAGAATGGCGGTTTCCAGCTAGGAGGCTGAAAGACCGCAGATCTATGAAAGTCTCATTGTGAGTGTCAGTGCTGAAGTCTTAGTCCCTCGCCTATTTCTAACAAAAAATAAAACAAGGGTGGGGGGTGGGGGATGGAGAAAAAAAGGTAAAAACAGACTTGTTGCGGTTTGTGGAGAGCAGAAATAAACGCGAGCGGGATTGGTCCAGGGCAGAGTACAGTGAGGGCCTGTGCAGAGGCCAGAGTCACGGGAAGGCCTGGCACCACATTTGTTTTCTATCAGCGGGAGCAGATGATTCAACTGTCCTGTCAGTTTTTCCAGCCGGGCGGTCCGAGCCGCCGGAAAGAGGACGTCGGTTTGGGATTTTCCATCGAAGCTTTTCCACCCTCTCGTTCCCCCATTATTTCCCTGGTCCCGTCCATTCCCGCCCCACCAAACTCCCACCCACGCCCTGCCCCTCCCCCGCACCCGTGCTCTGAAATAAACCAGCGCTCTGATGGATCATGTGACTTGGAGTCACCTCATTAGTCAGGAGTTCTTTCTGCCGCCTGCCTTTCGAGGGGAAAACAGAGACGGTAGACACTTGTGACGGGACGGACACCTCTGACGTCTTCGTGATCTTTGTCTTCCTCTTCCCTCCCAACTAGCCTTGAGCTACAGATACTCTAGATGAGGGAGAAGGAGACGGAAAAGCAAGGAGAAAAGAGAGATGTCTACGAGGAGGGTGGAGGAGAAAATTAGTAACAGCAGCAGGTGAACAAGACACATCACCCAGTGGGACTACAGAGAGAGAGAAACCTGGGAGAAGAAGAAAAAAGAGAATTAAAACAGAGGGAGGGAGAGATGGGGAGAGAGAGAGAGAGAGAGAGAGAGAGAGAGAGGAGAGAGAGAGAGAGAGAGGAGAGGTAGAAAAAGTAGATGGTTCTCCTATACTGAGCTTTTCCACAGCTCAGTGAAACCTTCTGTCCATTCAGTGAGCCTGCCCCAGCCTCTTCATAGTTTCAGCAGGCAGTATTGGACTGGTGTGGGGCTGGTTAACAGGCACTGGCCTTAATACGATCGGTATGTTGCATCTCTTCCCAGCCAGTGGAGTATGTACCACTTCCGAAACCAACCCGAATAATACCACTTTCTCTTCTCTTTCTCTCTTCCTTGCTCCCACTCTCCCTTTGCAAAAATGGTGCCACGTGCAAATCACACCTAGCACTATTGTTTTTCCTGCTAATTTGATTCCAGCGATGGTTGTACTTGTGTTTTTTTTTTAGATACGTCCAGGTGTGTGGCGGAGAAGAAGTACACAGAGCAGCAGGCGAAGAAGCTCTTCCCACAGGTGTTTGTTCCTGTCTGCAACCCCGATGGCACTTACAGTGAGGTGAGAGAGACAGTGGGTGGCACAGACTCACACAGAGCACACCTCACATCTTGCATTTCAGACTAAGTACTTTTCATTCTGGTTGCTAGATATGCATGGCCTTCTAGTCTGCTCTCTCACACTTCCATACGCAGCTCCCTCGCATTTGTCACACCTGTCCACCTGTCCTTACAGGTGCAGTGCCACAGCTACACAGGGTACTGCTGGTGCGTCACTCCAAACGGGCGCCCAATCAGCGGCTCGGCTGTGGCCAACAAGAAACCACGTTGCCAAGGTAGGCAGGCTGGTTTGGGCTGATAGGGCACAGTGTGGGTGCCCCTGTGCCATGTAAGCATTAAATATTACTTTTGGGGTGAAGATGTATTTTAACTTCATGGGGAACCTTAGCAATGCTCAGCTAATTCTGTCAAAGTGACACAGAAATGGTCAAGGCATGTTGCATACAAACTTACTGGTAACACCCCCTGAATGATGTTTTGACTGTAGCACAATTGTTGAAATGCCAGATTTGTTGAACATTGCTAAGTTTCCCCATAAAATGAACTTGAATCACTACCCACAATTCAAATTCATTTTTAACTGGAATACAAAACTGAATTATGAATTAATTCCAGCTACGTTTACCCTAACTTTCCAGGAATGTTCTGGGAACCAAAAATTGTTAGCTAGATTAACTTTAAATCATTTGATTGATCATTTAAGGAGGAGGCTCTACTTGTATATGGTTTTTGTCAGCCCTGGACTCCTGCACACTATGTGGGGAGGCCTTCATGTGATAGATGGAGCACAGTGAAGCACAAGCTGTCCTGGGTGTGTTGAGCATTTGGTTTTTTGCTGTGCAGCAGATGTGTGCACACTTGTGTGCAAGCATGTATGTGTGTATGTTTCTGTGTGTTTGTGGCCATGTGTGTTTCTGTGTGTATGCAGTAGGGGTTTCACAACTACTGATTGTTACTAGTTGCCAGGTTTTTCAAAATAGTAGTCGACTATTCGACTAGCCGTCCTTTACTTAATTATGTAAGAAAGAGACAGAGAGAGGAGTTCTGGGCAACAATGAAAAGCGTATTATTTTGTTACTGCAGTTGCTATAGTGGCAGACAATGACAGTGCACAAACAAAGTAGCACAAGGTTATTCAAACACAGTCTATTCTAAACATAAAAAACAACCCTTTGTTTATTCTAAAGAAAAAAATAAAATAACCTGTTGATATATCGCAAATCCAACAACACGCGTTTACACTTACAGGCTATCGTCATAACATTTGACAATACAGTGTCAATAATGTAGGCCATATAACACATAGCAATGCACATGAGTGATTTAAATCTTAAAACAATACATTTAAATGTTAGCAAGCTAATTGTGTGTTTAAAAACAGTAAACAGTAGGTTGTGATGGCACTTTCATAGCGTATTAAACAATTAACATCCACATCATTTTTTTATCCGCATCCTTATTGAGACGGGTACGTGAGGGTTGGACCCGAAATGCACGACTCAGACAAAATGACATAAAATAAAGACCCGCAAGGGCTTTATTAGAGGATTGTTCAGGAGACGTAGTCAAAACAAAAGCAAAGTCTGATAACCGAAAAATCAAGCCAATAACAAAATACAGTACCGAGGAGAAGGCAGTCTCGAACTCGGTAAACCATGCAAAGAATCAAAATAAACCAGAGTAGCTGTCAGCGGGGCAGAGGTACAGGAGGACGGTAGGCAGGCTCGTAGTCAGGGACGGTGCAAGAGTCAAGACCGAAGTCTGCTCCGCGGGGCAAAGGCACAAAAGACAGCAGGCAAAAACTCGTGGTCTAAACAGGCAGTGGTAACAAAACGGCAGGCAGTAACAATGGTCAGAAAACAGGCTTGGATCGTAACAAAGAAATCAGACTTGGGTAATGCTCAAAGGTGCTATAGAGATATAGGCAACAATTTCGCAAGGACGTGACAAAAACACTGAGCTTATATGGAGGTGTAGACAGGTGCAGACACTTAGCTTGAGAACAGAGTGAAACAGAAAACAGCTGAGGAGAGCATGACAAGGTAACAAGATAATTAGTCGTAGTTAGTAATTATCCTATCCTGACCTAGCGTTAGTAGATTAGTAAATTGACATGAACACACATGGTTAGTGAGTTAGTAAATCTCCAGCACATTGGCAATTAGAGTTACCAAATTGCCAATCATGCTAGCAGAAACAATAAACCTATCTAATCGTTAGTAAATTAGTAATCAGACAAGGAGGGGAAACAATAAGGAAACGTGAGCGACAGCGAGAGAGAGAGAAAGCATGAACGCAAGATCTGCAGAAAGAACATGGAAAAGGGTATGACTAAACTATGAACAGAAACGTAACATGAAAACAGAATCAAGACAAGACATGAAATGAAACGTGACATGAATGAAACATAAAACATAGCATGAATACGTGGAACCGTGACAGTACCCCCCCCTTAACGACCGACTCCTGGCGGTCTAGCGAGCTTATCTGGGTGGTCACGGTGAAAATCCTTGATCAAACTGGGGTCCAAAATGAGACTGGGGCGACCCAGGAACGCTCCTCTGGGCATAACCCTCCCAATCAACCAGGTATTGGACACCACGACCCCTCTTGCGAATGTCCAAAAGTTTCCTGACTGTGTATGCAGGGTGGTTATCAATGATACGGGGAGGAGGGGGTGGGGGATCGGGGGACAAAGGGGGTGAGTGGAAACAGGCTTAATACATGAAACATGGAACGTAGGATGAATCTTAAGGAAGCAGGTAGTGACAATTTAACAGAAGACGGGTTGATGATGCTGTGAATCTTGAAGGGTCCAATGAATCGGGGTTGTAGTTTGTGGGAAGTGGATTGTAACGGATGTCCTTAGTGGAAAGCCAGACGGAGTCACCTGGCTTATAAACTGGGGCTGGTGTGCGGTGGCGATCTGCGACTCGACGATTCCGGTCTGCCGTGCGTAACAGCGCAGCCCTGGCGTCCTTCCAGATCTTGACACATCGTCGCATGTGGGTGGCGAGGAGGGAACAGCAATCTCTGCTTCTTGGTCAGGAAACAATGGTGGCTGGTAGCCGAGGGAGATCTCAAATGGAGATCTTCCGGTGGCGGCGCAGGGCAGGGCGTTGTGTGCGTATTCAACCCAGGTAAGCATCTTGCTCCATGAAGTGGGGTTCTTGGCAGAAACACAAACGAAGCGCCGCTCCTAGATCCTGGCTGGCCCTCTCGGTCTGACCATTAGACTGAGGGTGGTAACCTGACGAGAGGCTAGCAGTGGCCCCGAGGGCTGAGCAAAAAGCTTTCCAGACTTGTGAGATGAACTGAGGACCTCGGTCAGAGACGATGTCCGAGGATGCCGTGGATGCGGAAAACCTCTTTGACCAGGACGTCTGCGGTCTCTTGGGCGGTGGGTAATCCGGGCAGGGGATGAAATGTGCCGCCTTGCTGAACCGGTCCACAACAGTGAGGATGGTGGTGTTACCCTCAGAAGGGGGAAGTCCGGTGACGAAATCCACCCCAATGTGGCTCCAAGGTCGGCTGGGCACAGGCAGAGGCTGGAGCAGTCCAGCTGGGGCCTGGTGGGAGGCCTTGCTCCTGGCGCAGGTGGTGCACGCCTTGATGAAGCATCTAGTGTCAGAAATCATGGAGTTCCACCAGAACTTTCTTTTAAGAACCGCCAGGGTACGGGTGAAACCGGGATGGCAAGACATGAGGGAGGAATGAGCCCATTGGAGAACCTGTGTCCGAGCAGCTGAGGGAACGTAAAGGCGTCTGCCGGGAATGGACCTGGGATCGGGCTCCCCTCGCAGAGCCCTTTGGATCACGGCCTCGATTTTCCACGTCACCGACGCTACAGTGCAGGACAAAGGGAGGATGTTCTCGGGCGCCTCTCGCTCAGAGCTGGTGTCAAACTGCCGGGACAGGGCATCTGGCTTGACATTCTTCGAACCAGGGCGATAGGTGAGCGAAAAATTGAATCTTCCAAAGAACAACGCCCACCTAGCTTGGCGAGAATTCAGTCTCTTAGCAGTCTGAAGGTAAGCTAGGTTCTTATGATCAGTCCAAACGACAAAAGGTTTTTCGGACCCTCCAGCCAATGCCTCCACTCCTCCAATGCCAACTTGACTGCAAGGAGTTCTCGGTTACCCACGTCGTAATTTCTCTCAGCTGGTGAAAGCTTCCGAGAAAAAAGCGCACGGGTGAAGACGATTGTCGAAGGAGGAAACCTGAGAGAGCACGGCTCCCACCCCAGAGTCGGAAGCATCAGTCTCCACAACAAACTGGCGGGTAGGATCGGGGTGCACCAGGATAGTGCGGAGGAGAACAGCTTCTTGATCCTAGAAAAAGCCCCTCTGCTTGAACTCCATCGAAATGGCATGGCAGTGGACGTGAGCTTGGTGAGAGGAGAGACAACTTGGCTGTAGTTCCTTATGAACCTCCGATAAAAGTTGGCGAATCCCAAGAAGCGTTGAAGATGTTTTCGAGTAGTAGGTGTGGGCCAGTCAGTGACCGCCTGAATCTTCTTGGGATCCGCCCTGATTTGTCCCTTCTCCAAGATGAAGCCCAGAAACTCAACAGTGTCCGTGTGGAAAACACATTTCTCCGCTTTAACAAACAGTTTGTTCTCCAACAGTCTTTGGAGAACTTGCTGTACATGGGACTCGTGTTCCTTGACACTGGTGGAGTAGATCAAAATGTCATCCAGGTAGACGAACACGTGTCGGCCCAGTAAGTCCCGTGGGGCGTCATTGACTAACGCCTGGAAGACAGCAGGTGCGTTAGTGAGGCCGAAAGGCATGACAAGATATTCAAAGTGTCCAAGGGGAGTGTTGAATGCTGTCTTCCATTCGTCCCCTTCTCGAATGCGGACCAGATGATAAGCGTTGCGTAGATCCAATTTGGAAAAGATGGTGGCATCGTGCAGGGGGTGAAAAGCGGAGTCAATCAATGGCAGTGGATACTTGTTTTTGACCGTGATGTTGTTTAGTTCTCTGTAATCGATGCAGGGACGCAAAGAGCCGTCTTTCTTCTGGACAAAAAAAAATCCAGCGCCCACGGGTGAAGAAGAGGGACGAATAAGACCATTAGCTAGGCAGTCCCGAATGTATTTCTCCATGGCCTCCCTCTCCGGTCTGGAAACATTGTAGAGGCGGCTTGAGGGGAGTGTGGAACCGGGTAGCAGCTCGATCGCGCAGTCATAGGGTCTGTGAGGAGGAAGCATCTGTGCCTGCGTCTTGGAAAAGACTATTCCCAGGTCGTGGTAAGGGGTGGGCACATTCTCAAGAGAAGGCTTGGAGACTTGGGGTGGAGTGGATGCGCCCTCAGCTGGTGCAGGTGCGGATCGTAGGCAGGACTGGTGACACTCACGGCTCCAGGCTTGAATACGACTAGAATTCCAATCGATGATAGGATTGTGTTTCTTTAGCCAGGGTAATCCAAGAATGAGTGGATCGTTGGGAGAGCGGATGATGTGAAACTGAATTATTTCATGATGGTTGCCCGAAATGACCACCTGGATAGGTTCCGTGATGTGGGTCATGCGGCAGAACGTCTTGCCATCCAAAGATCGAGCATTCTCGGGGTGAGGCAGTGGAAGGGTGGGAATGTCCAGTTCCTTGACCATGACTTCGTCTATGAGATTGGCATCAGCTCCGGAGTCCACTAAGACGTTCACCTGGATCTCTCTTCCTGGAAGAAAGATTAAGGCAGTAAGGGTGGGACGAGGGTCATTCCTGGCAGCCCTCTCCGGATTGGATAAGGACCTCACCTCCACGGATGATTCAGATTTCTTGGACCGGTAGGTACACTGTTTTAGAGAATGTCCCAACCTCCCGCAGTAGAAACATGAACCGGTCTCTCTCCGACGTTTCCGTTCTTGGGTGAGACTCTTATTCCAGCACGAGAAAGATCCATGGACTCAACTCCTCCAGCTTGTATCTCCTCTGGTCGTGAACTTGACCCTCGCCTGGGGTATGGCTGACCGGACGAAACCTGCCTCTCGATCCGGCGTTGTCTGGAACGGTTGTCCAAACGAATAGCGGCACGAACGAGTGGGTCGAGCTGAGTGATAGGTTCCTGATGCGCCAGCTCATCCTGGAGTGCCTCGTTTAGACTGGCCAGGAACAGGTCCGCTAGAGCCTCATCATTCCAGTGGGTAGCAGCAGCGATAGTGCGGAGTCGATCGAATGGTCATGGGCGCTTCTACTGCCTTGGCGAAGGACGATCAGACGCTTGGAAGGTTCTTGGTCGCTGGATGCGTGCTGGAACACTTTTCGGATCTCCTCGGCGAAGGCAGGGTAACGAGAAGGAGTGAACCCCGGACCACACAGCAGTAGCCCAGTCCAAGGCTCTCCCTTGAGCAGCCCCATCACGTAGCCAATCCGGCGCTCGTCATCGTGATAGGTCTGCGGTTGCTGCCGGAACACAAAGTCACACTGTAACAGGAACGACTTGCATCTCTCCGGTTCTCCGCCGAATCTCTCCGGGGGGGGTTGTTGTGGCTCCCGGAATTGCCAGATTCCCATGGGGTTGGAAGGTGGAGGTGCAGGCGGCTTAGCAGGTTCTTCCAAGAGGCGTGGCTGAACCGCGATGGCGAGTCTCCTCATCTCCGCGCACAGCTCCCTCATCTCCTGGCGAAGGTCGGAGATCCCCTGGGCATGCTGCTGAACGATGGCGCCTTGATGCTGGAGAGCGTGGAACATGGCGGTTGAGTCAGCAGGGTCCATGTTGGCGAAATTGTTCTGAGACGGGATGCGTGAGGTTGGACCCGAAATGCACGACTCAGACAAAATGACATAAAATAAAGACCCGCAAGGGCTTTATTAGAGGATTGTTCAGGAGACGTAGTCAAAACAAAAGCAAAGTCTGATAACCGAAAAATCAAGCCAATAACCAAAATACAGTACCGATGGAGAAGGCAGTCTCGAACTCGGTAAACCATGCAAAGAATCAAAATAAACCAGAGTAGCTGTCAGCGGGGCAGAGGTACAGGAGGACGGTAGGCAGGCTCGTAGTCAGGGACGGTGCAAGAGTCAAGACCGGCTGCTCCATGGGCAAAGGCACAAAAGACAGCAGGCAAAAACTCGTGGTCTAAACAGGCAGTGGTAACAAAAACGCGGCAGGCAGTAACAATGGTCAGAAAACAGGCTTGGATCGTAACAAAGAAATCAGACTTGGGTAATGCTCAAAGGTGCTATAGAGATATAGGCAACAATTTCGCAAGGACGTGACAAAAACACTGAGCTTATATGGAGGTGTAGACAGGTGCAGACACTTAGCTTGAGAACAGAGTGAAACAGAAAACAGCTGAGGAGAGCATGACAAGGTAACAAGATAATTAGTCGTAGTTAGTAATTATCCTATCCTGACCTAGCGTTAGTAGATTAGTAAATTGACATGAACACACATGGTTAGTGAGTTAGTAAATCTCCAGCACATTGGCAATTAGAGTTACCAAATTGCCAATCATGCTAGCAGAAACAATAAACCTATCTAATCGTTAGTAAATTAGTAATCAGACAAGGAGGGGAAACAATAAGGAAACGTGAGCGACAGCGAGAGAGAGAAAGCATGAACGCAAGATCTGCAGAAAGAACATGGAAAAGGGTATGACTAAACTATGAACAGAAACGTAACATGAAAACAGAATCAAGACAAGACATGAAATGAAACGTGACATGAATGAAACATAAAACATAGCATGAATACGTGGAACCGTGACACTTATAGCTAGCGATAAAGAAAGTGAAAACTGCACTCACCAAACTTAGACAGCCTGTGGTGGTAAACCAGGTAAATAATAAATCCAGTGTGTTGGTCAACACACTAACATTACTCGCTGTCAGCCTCTTTACAGCATCTCGTTGGTGCTAGCAGTGCTAGCTGTTGGCAGCGGATGTTTCATTTTGAGGTGGTTATGCGTAGCAGACGTATTTTTGTTGTACTTCAGGGTAGCCTTACACAATTTTCAGTTAACAGTGGAGTTGGTGCCATCTTTTGTAAAGTATTTCCAGACGACTGACGAATGCTGAGCCTGGGGTTTAGCCACACTGCTTTCTGGAACCTCTGGCTGGTGTAGCCAATTACACCCTCTATTTTTCATGTGAATCCCCCTCGCATTTTGAGTTTGCTGGCGTAGCCCTGTAACCGGCAATGACAAATGCGAAGTATCATCTCCTCCGAGACGGCACTCGCCAAGCTGTCGACCTTAGCTCCGGTACTCCAGAGCCACTCCTATATGCAGAAAACATCCTGTCCACTTCCCTCCCCCCTTCCTGGGGTGGATAGCCAATCGCCACCCCCCGGTGGCACTCCTAGCCAGAGCCGACTCTGGCGCGGCCGGTGGAATCGAACCCCGGTCGCAGTGGGTAAACACTAGACCACCCAGGAGGCCTGTGTGTGTGTTTCTGTGTGTGTGTGTTTCTGTGTGCAGAGGCCTGTGTGTGTGTTTTTGTGTGTATGCAGAGGCCTGTGTGTGTCTGTGTGTGCGTGTGCATGTGCATGTGTATACGTATGTGTTTCTATGTGTATGTGTATGTGTGTGTGTGTGTGTGTGTGTGTACGTGTGCATGTGTATACATGTGTGTTTTTATGTGTATGTGTGTGTGTGTGTGTGTGTGTGTATGCGGAGGCCTGTGTGTGTGTGTGTGTGTGTGTGTGTACGTGTGCGTGTGCATGTGTATACGTGTGTGTGTGTGGAGGCCTGTGTGTGTGTGTCTTTATGTGTGCCCCAGAGCCATCACATAATTATCACACAATTCCACTTCTGCATTCAATTTAGCCATTTGTTGTTGTTTTTATTGTTTGTTAAGATGGAAATGGTTTTGTTTGACTTCATGTTTGTGTGTTTAGACCCATGCTTCACTATGCATGTGTGAATGTGCATACCTGTGTGTGTGTGTGTGTGTGTGTGTGTGTGTGTGTGTGTGTGTGTGTGTGTGTGTGTGTGTGTGTGAAGTCAATACCTGTGTGAATATGTGTGTGTGTGTGTGTGTGGGTGTTTGAGAGAAAGTGCATACCTGTGTGGAATTGTGTGTGTGTGGTGTGTGTGTGTGTACCTGTGTACAAGTATATATGCCTTTCCTGTTGTTTTTGTTTGTTTGATGGGAAATCAGCAGTTTAAACTGTGTGAAAGTATTTGACTAATTTTGAGTATCCTTCCCTGGAACTGAGCATTCCAAATCCGTTCCCTTGTGCTTTCGCTGTTCTGCACTTTGGGTCATTTTTTGACCAATACAGAGTGTATGCAGGGCTTTGAGGGTAGGACCCTGGACCCACAGGAGAACTGTGGTGAAATGTGCAATTTGTGTGTTCTGTGTTGTACACACAATATCCCAATACACAGTAAGATCAAGATTCTGAGAACAGAACCTAAAACTCTTGAAGAGTGATGAAGAAATTGATTCCTGTTGATTATGATGAATAAAAATCCTCTTTTTTTTTCAAACATAACAATTTCAGCTACTCAGTAAACAGCATGAGTGCTGGGGGAGCCCACATTTCTGTGCTGAAACGTGATTTACAGCTTATTCAATCGTACGTGGGGGCCTCCTTTAACATCAGATGGTTGTGGGTTTGAATCCCTGGTGAGTCCCCACAGTTATGCTCATGACCAAGTGCTTTATCCAAACCGCTACAGTAAAAATCCAGCTGTGTAATTGCCCAATAGGTAAAAATGCATGCAACATGAGGTTTCCCGGATGACAGCGTCTGCTACGCAACTGCTTAAGCCGTACCACATGCTCTGCTTCTGGGGGTGAACATTACACGCAGTGAACATGATTTCAGTTATAGGAAGACTGTGGTAAAGGACATGCACGACTATGTGAAAGTCTCTGCTGACTGAGTCTGCAAAATGGCAGCAGCTTATAACTTTGTTTCAGTTCAGTTCACAAGTTGATGTAGTAGTGTTTGTTCTTAACCAGGCAACAGTTTGATTTGTTCAGTGCAGGGTTTTCAACATTGAACAATGCTAACAGTGTGGAATAGCGATTAGGATGATAGTTAAGGAACTGGGCTTCCAGATGATTGTGGGTTTAATCCATAGATAAATGGGTGTTGTGTGTGAAAATCTGGACAAGGCCTTATACCAGACAAATACATGTTTAATCCTAATTTTGATGTTGATATGACAGATGAAAAGGATCCACCCAATGATATGCGTGGAGGTCTTACGCACATAGTTTAGTATGGTTAGCCTTGGCTTTCCTTTCCACTGGCTACCATGCAAATTCTCCATTCATAAACTCTTTGTTGCTCCAGGGAATTTTGTGAGGAAAAGGGAGCCAAAATAGATTTTAGGAAAAGGACTCTGAATATAAAGCAGCCTGCCAACAGGAGCAGGTTTCATAACAATAACATTTTCTGACTGATATTCACTGGTGAAATGAAACCTCAGACAGCACCCTCGCCCTTTGTTTTTTCAGGGTCCAAACATGAAAAGGCCAACCCCAAAGAACCGGGAAAATCAGGTAAATATTTTATGGTAAACTGTTTACAATTTCCCACCAAAATCTAGTGTAACTCTTAGCTTCTACATTCTGAGGTATTTTGATTTGTTCCCATAAACATTCATGAAAAGTGTGTCTGTGGGTCTGCGTGCACTGGTGTGTGTGTGTGTATGCATGCGTGTGTGTGTGTGTGTTTGTGTGTATGCCTGTGTGTGTGTGTGTGTGTGTGCATGTGTGTGTGTGTGTGTGTGTATATGCATTTGTGTGTGTGTGTGTATGCATGTGTACGTGTGTGTGTATGCATGTGTGTGTGTGTGTGTGTGTGTGTGTGTGTGCATGCCTGTGTGTGTGTGTATGCATGTGTGTGTGTGTGTGTGTGTGCGTATGCATGTGTGTGTGTGTATGCATGTGTGTGTATGCATGTGTACGTGTGTGTGTATGCATGTGTGTGTGTGTGTGTGTGTGTGTGTGTGTGTATGCATGTGTATGTGTGTGTGGGTGTTTCTGTGTTCTTGTCACCTGTTGGAGCTTGTTTCTGTATTGTTGTGTCCATTGAAAAAGGGAGTTGCCTGAAGGCAGTGTGAGTGCAATGTGGCAACAGGGCCAAGAGAAGGATGGTGTGATTTTATAGCAATGCTCCCCTCTGTGTTCACAAAGGTGCAGAGCTTTTAGCGAGAGATTCACTTAACAGCCCGTGTCTTTTGCAGCAAAGGTACTGAGAGGCGCAGGTGACACTGAGAAAGAGAGAAAGAGGTGTGAAGCCCAGCTAACATAATTTTTCCCAAGATGCCTCAGTTCAGATGCATCCTTCTTCACAATCCGGAGGCGGATTTCCTTGGATCCCATTTATTTTCTTTTAGCCCCTGTTTCTTCCTCTCGCTTTTTAGTTCATAAGTAAGCAGAAATGTATATTTTTCTTAGTCTTTTGCTCTTTGATTACTGTATATTTTTTGTGGTCAGTTGATCTGGTTTTTATCACATTATTATATGTACATAGTACTTCCCCCCCATGCCCTTAGTTAAATTCAGCATTTAAAAAAATACTTTTAAAAGTCATAAAGTGTCTGTCTATCTCTCTCCCTGTCACTCTGTCACAGATTCTCTATCACTCTCTCTCTCTCTCTCTCACACTCTCTCCCTTTCTATCTTTCACTCCCTGTTTCTCTGAAAACAAATTGGACAGGTTGATTGCTGAGCCACAAACAGTCAGAGCACTATTGTGACAGCTCAGATTGGAGCACTAACTACTCAGTCTGAACTGCCTAACTTACATTTTGCACTATATGAGTGGAAACTACATAAATCTTTCTTTAAATGGTGTCTGTTCAGGTCTTGTTCTCCACTTAATTTGGTAAATAAACCACTATTTTGCAATGGATTTGAGTTTTTTGATTAGTGTTGCAGATCCAAAGTTTTGATTTCATGTTGGCCTAAGAGTGGGGAGTGGTCACATGGATATTTTGAGCTCCCAGTGTTACCCAACCTCCAGTTTAGTTTATGCAATCCCATTTGTGAGCTGGTATGAAAACCATAAACCACCGGGTCCCCCCAGGAGTGGAGCTGCCCTCCTCTGTGTTGAACGAGCAGGTCGCGACCTCTGTGAGGTTAACCAACTGTGGCTTGGGGTTTACTTTAACCACCTCAAAATCTTTCCCAATCTCACCCCCTCAGCACCAGCACGAAGCCTCCCTGTTTTAATCATTTCATCTCAAACATGTGTGTCTGGTGGCTCTACTGTATCCATTTGGCTTTGCACACTTTTCCATTCCATTGAAGCAATGATATTTATTTTCCCTGCACAACAGATTGACAAGAGGACAGAGCTGAGATGTATCTTCACTTCCCTCCTCTCTCTCCTTTGTATAGTTCTCTGCAGTTGTGTAGATTTCTGCCTGATCATGTCCTGGGCAGTGCTGAATGTGTAATTATTCTGTTAATAATTTTTTGGTTTTCAGACTTCAACCACTATTTTCCAACACAAACACAAGCACACCCACACACATATCAATTGCACATATGTATATACTACATACACATCTTTTTTCCATAACAGTGCTCTCTTTCTTTCATACCCAAACTCTGTCTATCTCTCTCTCTCTCTCTCTCTCTCTCTGTGCTTTCTGTGTCTTTTATAGTCTTTTGGATCATCTTTTCAAATTTCTCTCTCCTCCATAACCTTTGGCCGGGGCAATGTGCAAATCAAACAATAAAGACAAATGTTGCCAAGGCTAGCTTACTCTCGTAATTGTAGTCTCCTTGCAAATCTTTTCCATTCTGAATACAGATGAAACTACAGGATTAATCGTCGAGCCACCACCCTCAGCAGATGAGGAAGGTGAGACCATTTTCATCTTTGTTATCATCATCATCATTGTCATCAATGTTATCTCATGCTTTCTACACTTTTTCATAGTATTCTTCTCACATACATATAAATGTTTTTACATTTGCAGAGAGCATTGGTGCTCCAGTGTGATCCCGATGCCTCAGTAATGAGTCAGTGGTCTCTAATTAAATCCCACAGCCCACAGCTGCACCCACTCTGTCGATCCTCGTTCATTTTATTGCCAAAATTTGTCATGGGAGGCCAAGATTCCTACAACAATCTTGGCAGCAGTAAACTCAAAAACATGCTTCTTCAGCGAATCTCAAAATATCCTTTATCTGTGCGTAATTACCATGTAATTAGCATTCTATTGACACTAACGGATGTAGAGTGGCTCTTGCTCTGCTGTTGTCATGCAGCTGTGCTGTTGCATATTTTGAAACTAGCACTGCACTGGCACTTTATCTATCTAGCGATCTTTTTTATGCCAATTTCATTCATGCAAATATATCTGTAGCATGTCATTGTTAGGGGGAATTGTACCTGCATTACTTGATTTGTAGAATTTGTTAATCTACCAGTTCATTGTTGCTCTTTGCAATTCATTGCTGCTGTTTGTCTTAAAATTTAAGTAGATTACCAAAGCACCACCTGGGAGCCAGTGCTCATAATAAAATCAGATTGTTCCTTAAAAAAGACAGAAACTGAATCTACACATATGTATTTTTCCTTTTTAGACATCATCTCACAATACCCCACTCTCTGGACCGAACAGGTCAGGAGCCGGCAGAACAACAGAACCAGAACGCAAGGTGTGTGAGCATCATCACACACAAACAGTACGCAAAGTGCACACAGGCACAAACACACATGCAAACACACAATGAACACACACATGCACAATACAGTCCACATACACATGCACAAAAACTATTTGAATTCCACATATTAGCATATTTCGGGCTAAGGGGGGAGGTCACAAAATATGTATTTGCTCATGAAGTGGCCCATGTGCTCTGAGCCCTCTGCATTACAGATTTGAGAGATGGGTTTTCGAAAGGCCCTGTTATGGATCAGTCACAGACTCAGTGTAATTTACTGCTCTCTGAAGGCCTGCTTTTAGAGATGTATCACTTTGTCATGGTTTTCCCCTGTCGTGTGCCTTTAATTATCAGCACACGCATCCTCCCCAAACATGTGGCTTCGTCCTCCTCTGTCACACTCTGATCTCATTCTGCATGATGAATAAGATTATTATTTTCTTTCATTTGGGAGAGACTGCCATATGTTTCCTCAAACTGTGGTGTTTTGGCTGCCTGTGCACACATACACACAAGCTTTGTGTGTGTGTGTGTGTGTGTGTGTGTGTGTGTGTGTGTGTGTGTGTGTGTGTGTGTGTGTGTGTGTGTGTGTGTGTGTGTGTGTTTGTGTGTGTGTGTGTGTATTTGTGCTGAATGTGCCTGGGAGTGTGCTGTATGTGTGTATTTGTGTGCTTGAGTGTGTATGTGTGCGCTTTGTGTATATTTGTGAATGTATTTGTGTGTGTGTGTATAACTGTGTGTTCGCATGTGTGTGTATTTGTGTGCTTGAGTGTGTGTATGTGTGCGCTTTGTGTATATTTGTGTATGTATTTGTGTGTGTGTGTGTATGTGTGTGTGTATATTTGTGTATGTATTTGTGTGTGTGTGCATATATTTGTGTATGTATTTGTATGTGTGTGTATGTGTGAATCTCTCCAATGTGAAGTCACCTTGATTTATGACCAATAAAAATACTGCAAACGCAAATGTTGATGGTTTTGATTACCCACATGCTCTTTGGATATGCATATGATTTTTTTTATTAAAAATGTGCCTCACAGAACAATCTTGGTCTCCAAGAGAGAGGAAAGGGGGTGAGGAAGGGGGATTTTTCCGTTTTTGTACTTTTTATGTGGGCAGTACTTTGAAAATGAAAATAAACAAAGAAAAAAGTACTCTTAATCTCTGTGTAGATTCTGAACCCCGGGGGGTGGGAGGGGATGGTGGTGAAAGGCGCAGAGCCCCATGGGACGGAGACCAGCATGTCCTTCTCCTTTTCTGTTCTGGTACAACTAGAGCTTTGTGCTGTAAAGCTCTCAGGACAGCCTGAGCCGTAGGGTTCTGGGTTTGAGATCCGGGGAGGGTTGTTGTGGAGCTAGATCTGATTCTGGAGTGCTGCTGTTATGTCTTTGAGTAAGGTGATCAGCTGAACTCCATCAGTATGAACAGGTTCGAAAATTTGTAAGCATTAGGTATTTGCGGAGCATATAATGTATATTGAGGCTTCTGCATGGCTCATCCTTGTTAGGCACTGGGCTTTGGTGTATCATTGGTATCAATGCCTGTGCTGAACTGTGGGCCAATGTGAGACAAACCTACAAACACAATTCAGGCATTTCAAATTGTGGGGAAAAAAATGGTTCAACTTTCTGCAGTGATGGACTTGGGAACAATTCTGGTCGCTCAAAGGGTTCTTGGTTCTTGGTCACCGTCACAACAGCAGCAGTGAGCCCTGTCTCTGTTGAGGCCCGGAGAGGTCACAGAGAGGTCATTGTTTCAGCGGAAGCTGTGGTCACATAGCGCCCGGGCACGCCAGCACCAGTGGGGGTCTGGCTGACCGCTGGTCTCCTCACGAGCATGCAGACTGGGTCCAGTGTCTAAATATTTATTTAACTTCGGCACACTGAGCTCTGCGCAGACATTAGCTCCTTAATGTCCGTAAACATTCCCAGGGGGGCTGATAAAGAAGTCTGCAAGAGCCTTCTCCAAACAGTCCACCTCTTCCTTTTCTTCTTCCTTGGTGGCTGTTTGAAGCAGCGGTGAGATGGGGCTCAGCCGTGATGAAAACATCAGTCCTGTTTTATGAGGTCAAAATGCAACAAAAGGAGGGAGAGGGAGTCTTAAATCTCTTTTGCGCAAATAAATCTCAGATTTGGATTTGGATTTGTGCCAATGTTTGTGTGAGCCTTGGCCTTACACTGCCATAGAATATAGAGTACCACCTGTCAGTACTGTGGGGTATTGGCTTGGGGCAGCAGCATGGCCAGGGAACTGCTATTGTAACTGCAAGCCCGAATCGCTTCAGTAAAATATCATGCTGTATAAATGTATGGTATGTACAAATGTAAGCTGTGTAAGTCAGTTTGGATAAGGTCATGAAATAAATAATGCAAAATAATTGTATTTAGTATAATAATATAATGTCACTGAGTGTATACTGAACTGCTATGTTTTCGTGTTGCTCTTCTCAGCCTCGTCCTGTGACCAGGAGCAGCAGTCCGCCCAGGAAGAGGCACGCCAGCACAAGAATGAAGCCGTGTTTGTGCCCGACTGTGCCCACGGCGGCCTCTACAAGCCCGTCCAGTGCCACCCTTCCACCGGGTACTGCTGGTGCGTGCTGGTGGACACGGGACGTCCCATTCCTGGCACATCGACCCGGTGAGTGAGACAGTCCCCCCTGTGGGTTCAGTTAACACCACAAGAAGCTGAAAAAAGGCATTCACACACCCAAAGGAACAGGACAACTCACCCTACATAGCTCCAAAATGGGGTCACCTTAAAAACAGGGGGGTACATTACACGCTAGTATAAAAGATAGTCAGAAAGGGTCTTGCTTTCTTTAAATGAAAGTGTTTGCTCAGCATCTTTAGGAATATTTCAAGGTCCTAGAAACAGTTAAGCCCCTAGTAGTCTCGGTGCAGTATGTTTATGTGTTGACCACGAAGAAAATACAGTCCACAAAGCCACAGTTCCATACACAGCTCTTTAGAAAAACATTTAATTCACATTTATCTACTGTTAGCTTCACCGCAGAGTTTCAAAACATTAGATTTTACGCTTTTGGTGCCATAAAGAAAATAACACCTTGCACGTCGGCACCACAAAGTAAACCTAAAGTAAACCTAAAACCATGGCTGTTGTGAATGGGATGCAGAAGGGGAAAAACCCCTATGGAAGGGGAAAGTGTCACTGCTGGTCCATAAGGTCATTTACAGCACACTATATCTGCATTGTTGGCTGGACCCCTTACTTGAAAACAGAAAACATTTTCTTTATTGTTATATCCTGTAGAAAAGAGGTCTAGGACCCACCTACAGGCAAACAGCTAACATTATCTACAGATACACATCTAGCCTTACCTGTAAGTATATAGCTTACCTAGTCTTCAAACACACCATTAAATGCCCATAGTATTTCAGTTGTATATGTAGACAGCACTGTGTGTGTGTGTGTGTGTATGTGTGCATGCGTGCGTGTGTGTGTACCAGCCAGGAACCAGTGAAGATGGCAGAGTGGGATGGGCTGGGCAAGCGGGTGCAGTTTTAATGAGCAGGGGTGGGGGGGGCAGAGTGGGGTATCGGATTAATGAGGCCCCAGGCAGCCCGCCAGACAGCACATTAGTGCACGCACAGATGCAGGCTTTCGCCTTTCTCCCGTGTTCCTGGCCCGTTCAGAGAGGTCGAGCGGCAGCAACCGGGACTCCAGCTCCTCCAAGCCAGTTATGAAAGCGTCCCTGTGTCCCATGCCCTCCCTGGGGAATGATTCCTCTCCCTCCCTACAGGGTCCCACAGTGTCTCCCTGGATCAGGTGTTTTCTCAGGATAGATGGTCTGCGGTTTGAGCAGACGTCAGAGGTAACTGCGGAGAAAAGCCGCAGCCTAAAACTGTCCATAGAAACACACCGATCACTGACTGAGCTTTGAACCACTCGCAGTGCAGAACACCCTCTTTCAGTGTTCCCCTTTGGGTGTTGATGACATTATTGATGAAGGTTTTGATTGAAATTCGTTGTCTATTATATAATAACATGTTTATTACAATGGTGTCCTTATCGCTGTGTAGTTGTAAATAAGATATGATCTTGTAATGAGTATCAATCAATCTATCAAACTATATTTGTACAGCACATTTTACAAAACATTTATATCAATATGCTTTACAACAGACCCCGGCCTGAACCCCACAACGGAAATTCTAGCAAAACAAGGTGATACTTGATTCTGGATTTATATGTGAAATACAGAAACATACGGACTACGTTGAACCTCATTTAACCACTTTACTGTATTGTATTTATCACTATGGTCTTAATGACAACGATGATGAGTCAATGCTAACAGACCTCTCATATGAATGCTGTGTTCCTGCAGGTATGAGCAGCCGAAATGTGACGGGAATGCAAGAGCTCACCCCACCAAACCGAAGGACCAGTACAGGAGCAGACATCTTCAAGGTGGGCGTCAATCAACTTTGTGTGTGTGTGTGTGTGTGTGTGTTTGTGTACATGAGTGTGTGTGTGTGTGTGTGTGTGTGTGTGTGTGTGTGTGTGTGTGTGTGTGTGTGTGTGTGTGTGTGTGTGTGTGTGTGAGTGAGTGAGTGTGAGTGTGTGTGTGTGTACATGAGTGAGTGTGTGCATGTGTGCATTCACGTGCACCTGGAAGCTGTGCCGTTGTGTGTGAGTGTGTTAATGTGTGTGTGTGAGTGTGAGGGAGGCACAGCATGTGTGGTTATGAATGTGAGGGAGTGAAAAGAGAGACAGAGAGTGAAGAGAAATGAGGCACAAGGGGGAACTCACTGGCACCACAACTGCAAGTGAAATCCTATTTTATTCCTTATTTATTCCATTGGCATTAACTCTGAATTAAGGGGAAGGGAAAGAGGTGAAACTGGACCCCACACCAGGCGAGTGACCACATACCGCCCCCCCACCACATACCCCTCCCAGAAGGCAGAGGGGACACCCCGGCCCACAAAAGACACAGGGATGCGCCTGATAAAGGTTCAGCTCCCATCGCACTGTTTACATCATTAGTGTTGGAACAGGATGTGCTATCTGTGAGAAAGCCCATACTGAAAAATTACACAAATATCTCCTAAAGAGTGTGAGACAGGGGCAGATAGCAGGGAATTGGAGGAGTAGCAGGGGCAGATAGCAGGGAATGGGGTGGGGGGGGGGGGTGTAGGAATGAAAGGGCAACCATTCAGGATGGATGGACGAGGGGCTGTGTTTAACTTGTTTGTGTTTCAAGGTGTTTTCTGGTCAATGGGGGATGCAAATCTGTCAGGGTAGGTGAGTTAGGGGAAGTATATGGCTTATTACCTTAGACTGCTGCGCGCGTGTGTGTGTGTGTGTTGGTTAGTTTGGGAACATTTAGGTGGATTTAGGGCAGATAAACAACACAACAAAGAAGCAATTTAATTTAATCCACTGGATTTGAGTGATCCGCTGATTTCAGACCAGATTCAGCTCTGCGATCTCACCCCTCACTCACATTCTGGCAGGAATAAACACACAAAAACACAAATGAGAAAACAAACAAACAAACAAACAAACAAACAAACAAACAAACACAAGTGACACTTAGAAAGAGGAGTGGGGCAGTGAGTTTTGGGGGGTTCATTTGAAGTTCTCAAGGTGTTTGCTCATTCACTGTTGTATTTTCTGGTCAGAAAACATGTTAATCAGGCAGCAGACGCGGCCAGTACTAACGAACAGAGGGGCCACTGTTCCACGCTCCGTCTGGGGGTTATGTAACTGGCTCCTCACCCGGGCCTGCGTTCACAGGTGGGCTCCCAGAACAGGTCCAGGTTGGAGCTGGTGATTTATTACAGGGTGGGGGAGGGGAGTTGGACTGAGAGACAGAGAATGAATAGATTTAAAGTCACTGGATTTAAATTCCCTTCAGAAACCCATGCTGTGTTTCAGAGAAAAATACGAAAGTTTCAGAGTCATATTAAGCACCAGCGGCATAAAGACGCTGTTGAGCATTTTCGGTAATATATTATTTCATCACGGTCTGTGCTGGGAAAGCAAAAAAACAGAGAAGTGTCGTTAACAGCTCGGCCTGTGTTTGCAAAGGTGAGAGTAGCGAGAGTCAGGATGTGTGAACGCAGCCAGCCTGAATGGAGAACGCCTCAGCAAATACACAAAAAGAAAATGGAGTGAGGCAAGTGGTTTGTTTCTCCAGGCTCTAGTGTGGTTGCCCGTGACACAGGCAGAGCTCATCTCTCTCATCTTTCACGCTGAGCAGCTGTGTGTGTGTGTGCCTGCATGTGTGGGTGAGTGTGTGTGTATCTGTGTGTGTGTGCACTGAGACTTTTCTGAAACTACACAGGGATGGACACTCATAACATACTGTACTGATACTGTAGTCCCATGAGTTATCCTCACTGGGTAGATGGAACCACCTCCCCACACACACATATCCAGACACATTCACACAAATACTACTACATACCTACAAACAAATACAGTTACACACACACACACACACACACACACACACACAGTTACTCACCCATGTCACAGTTCACCAGTTGGATCCCCTGGGTAGAAGCCAGGACTCAGAATGATTTGATGACATGTTGCATCACAGTCCCTGTAAACTCTGCCAGCATATAAACTGTGATAATGATAAATGTCCCTTTCAGTTCAGAGCAGCATGTTTGCAGGCTAGGAGTTGCCGTTGAGAGGTTAATGTGGGGAGAGGGAGAAGGGGGCATCATGTGCTGAAAGACTCAGATGTATGGAGGTGATGGGGAGGGGGTGGAGGTAGGGAGAGACTGTCCCATGGGGGCAGAAATTTGGAGCATTGGCCCAGTTCTGTGTGTTTGTGAAATAACACCTCCCCACACGCGGCCCCTGGTTTCACCACATCTCCCTCGCACACTGTCGACAAATGCAGGTATCCTACCAGCTCAGTAACTGAGAGGAACTGGGCACAGTGTGGGACACCTTCATTTACTAACACAGAGATGATTCTACAGAGGAAATGAGAAAAAAAAACCTTAAACTACATTCCAAATTAACATCTTTGGTGATTTCTTCAATGCAAAAATATTTGCGCAGATATGAATACATATTAACACAATGCTATTATGAAAAGTCAAGCCTGTACCTCTTTACATGTACAGTTGCTTATTTTGACTCCTAAAATTTATTAAATGTGGAAGAAAATCTAATTTGAGTGAAGCAGAAGCCATAGCACAACTATAGGCTAGAAAATGAGAAAAAACATTTCCTCTGACAATGAAAACATTTAGCCTCTATCCTACAAAATGGAAGAATGGATTCCAGAAGTAATTTATTAAGGGACATCTATGTGTAAAGCTCTGTCATTAGGTCATAGATTATTAGATGGGTCAAAGTTGTTATTCTATTTTGGGCCAGTATTGCACACAGTTTCATATTCATAACCATTATATCTTAAAGACTGTGAACCATTGCATGGACAGAGCATGTCTGAGCAATAACAGGTGAAAAGCATAGCTGATGCTAGACATAAAAAAAAAAAAATACCTTTATTTTCTCCTGGGAAGGTGCAGTCCTATGAGCATCTAGACCAGGTAAAAAAACCTCTGCCATCAGCAGGTGGGTGCGAAAAGTTTACAGGGTCTGGGCTAACAAGAACCTGCTGAAATTGAAACAAGAGGTGCAGGAAGCACACAGAGTTTGAGAGTTTGAGGTAACAATAAAAAACATGCGGGGCCAACCCTCCCTTTACTGATAAAGCATTTTAACCTGGCAGAGGTGAGGCGAGACTAGGGCCGGTGTTTACCTGGTCACCACCTGTTTGAGCGCTGGAGAGGTGAAAGCATGCTATTATCTCCACGGCTGGAGAATCTGGGCCCTCGGGCCGGGCCGTAAAAACAGCGGAGAATTCTGGTCCGCAGGCTGGGGTCGGGCCGGCTGTGAGAAAGACAGAATACTGGAGGAATCTGCGGCTCTCTGAGAGCCTTCAGCTCTCAGAGTAATAACCTGACCCTCTTAAAACTATACAGCCTACAACACTATTACTGTCATTGCTGTAGATTATTTTCAGATACATTAGACATTCTTCAACTTCTCTTCAGAGCTTCAGTATTGCGGAAGTGTGTTGCATGCCCTGATTGTCCTTGGCAGGAATTCAAACCTGCGACATCTCAGCATTTCAGTGGCCCACATCACTATTGTCATCCATTTCATTGTTTATTCAGCATACATGATGTGCATTTTACTTTTTACATCGATTGTATTTTGTCATTTATTTATTGTGTTAATGTACTGTCTAAATACAAGGAAAGTTGTTTGAAAGTTGCTTGAGGGGATGTGAACCCCTGACCTTCCTTTGGTCTTGATTTCAGTAACACACATATGATGCCTGTAGTATTTCACTCTGCTGTCTGTGAGGTGTGAAAAGGTGTCTAAGCCCTGGTTTCCACCTCCTGTTCCATGACCTCCCTCAATGGGTCCGGCACTAAAGGCGAAGCTGTTTCACAGAGCGTCCTGTTGGGCAGGTGTCCTCTCCCTCCTCCAGGTCGGGGGAGTTCTGTCTTTATTGCAGGGAGGTAAAGACACAGAGACAGAGTCTGCGTCTCATTTAGTTTTAATCACCGCCTTTGCCATCTTTATGCTCAACTCATTTTAAAACTGTACAGCACCTGTTATTTTATCTCCCATCTTGTGGTTTATTGGACCACCTACAGTAATGTGAAAATCGTTAGCATGATGCTGAATGGAAGTGCAGATATAACTGGTTTGTTTGTGTGGACGTGGCTTAAATGCCTTTTGATGGAAGGTGTCCTGTCTATCTCCCTCTCAGGGTGTCCGGGGGCCAAGAAGACAGAGTTTCTGACGTGCGTCTTGGATGCACTTTCTACGGACATGGTGCATGCTGTCACCGACCCTGCGTCCGCAGCCAGGTAAAGCACACATCTACAGTCTATGTTTGTTTTTATTTTGAAATAATTGTTTATCAGAATGATTACTTTAACTGTATATACACAAGTTATCAGTGTAGATGGATTGGTTGGTTGATTGATTAATTGATTGATTGATTGATTGGTTGATTGATTGATTGATTGACTGACTGACTGACTGATGATTTAAATGGATTGGTTGGTTGATTAATTACTTGATGATTTCTTGTCCTATTGATTGATTGACTGATTTAATGATTTATTGATTGATTGGCTGATTTATTATTGATTTGTTGATTGATTGACTGACTAACTGACTGACTGGCAGGATGTTGGAGCCTGACCCGAGTCACACGCTGGAGGAGAGGGTGGTCCACTGGTACTTCAGCCAACTGGATAAGAACTCCAGCGGGGACATTGGCAAGAAAGAGATCAAACCCTTCAAGCGTCTCCTGAGGAAGAAATCCAAGCCCAAGAAGTGTGTGAAGAAGTTTGTGGAGTACTGTGACATCAGCAACGACAAGGCCCTCTCCCTGCAGGAGCTGATGGGCTGTCTGGGGGTCACCAAGGAGGATGGTGAGACATGCACTGAGTTAGAGAGCTAGACTAGTCTTACAGCCAGAAGTGTGCAGTTTCAGGTCCCAGGTGGGTTTCAACCACCGTAGCCTTGAGCAAGGTACTTGACCTGAATTGCTACAGAGGATATCCAGCTGTGGAAATGGGTAATGTGTAAAATGCAATGTTGTGTATGTTGCCGTTGGGGAGGTGGGTACGCTGGGGTGCTGAGGAGCAGGGGAGTAGGGGGGCGATAGAAACTATATGAATGAAAAACAGTCAGTTTTTTTCACTTTTTGGCTGTTTGAAGGATTACATAAAACTTACATAAAACATTTCTGATTTTCTTAGCTAAAACAGGTGAAGGCACAACTTCCAGTAAACAGGTGAGCGACATATTCTCATGGTGTCCCTGAATTTACAAAGCTGTATCCCTAAAACCCCTACCCCAACCCTCCATGAGTATGTATGTGACATCGTGGTACCATAAATATAGGGAGAGAGAGTGGTAATGTGAATAGGTGGTCATATATCATGTGTCAAGCAAAAATCTTGGCAAAAACAACAACACAGCAATACAGTTTAGTCACTTGGGGCTTTGAACCTTGAGTTAAGAGAAATGTACAGTTCATACGGACGAGAACTTTCAATGTGTGTCATAAAACAACTAAAATGACAAAAAATTTACACACTACATACAAAAATATGGGGTGCCACAGAAGGCATGGTGAAGGTTATTGCTTCTAAACCCGGTGGGGTACAGCAGTTGTACCTTTGAGTAAGGAACTTGATCTGAATTGCTTCTGTGAATATTTGCTTGCACAACTGGATACTGTATAAAATGTGTGCTGTTATTCACCCTGCATACGTGTCTCCACTAAGCCATAAATGGGGTAATGGGAAAATAAATGATCCTTTGCTCTTTTATAATTGTGTTTGTTTCCAGAACGCTTCAAAGAAACAAGGTTAAATGGGCCTGGCTGGCCACTACAGAGCCTCCTAGACCCCAGAGATTCTGCGCTCACCAAACAGCGATGGAAACCATAGTAATTGCACTTTGTACTTTAAGATGTAAATTCACTTTGTAGAGATGAGGTATTTAAACAGACTGCTGAATCTGTGAATGACATATGACATAGTTAGCTTTTTTATGTCTTAAAAAAATAATTTAACACATACAATGTATGTGTCCTTCATGTCAAAAAAGTTGTACAAGTTTCATGTATTTGTGTTCAATTTTGTGTTACAGTACTTGTTTTTTTATATTTTACAGCAGATGTATGGATAGATTGGAGAATGTGTGAAACAATAACGTAGGAACCCCCTTGTGTGTATTGATCTTAGCAACCTTTCCAGAGCTTTGTATAGTAGTTCTCAGTGTGCATTAAACATGAATTGTTGCAAACATTAATTTTGTTCTTAAAACTGATTCATATAATTGTAAAATAAATAACTCATTTTTTACATTTCGTGGTTTATATATGCCTTGCTTATGATTTACTGTAAGAATCCTAGATTTCTTCCCCATAAATTGCTTTTCTATGAAAATGAAGGCATTTTCATTGATGTATTCCCTTCTTTTCCGCATTTGTGTTTGAACCTTTTTGGATGAGTTTTTCTCTCTCTTAAATGAAACCTTCCTGCATGAAGAGTCAGGTATTAGTCATGCATAGCGAGGGTTATGTATCATAGTCATAATCAGAGAGCTTGCCAAGCCCCTCCGGCCATATTTTGAACCATCATTGAAAAACAGTTGCTGTACAAATTTCTACTGTATTGTCAGTCTAATTCCCCAGGAACACTGAAGACAGATAAATTGCACAGACTAGTGTCTAGAGGGTGTGCGTGTGTGTGTCTCTGGCAAGAGTGTGTGTGTATGTCTATGGAGTGTGTGTGTTTGTGTGTGTGTGTGTGTGTGTGTGTGTGTGTGTGTGTGTGTGTGTGTATCTATGTCTGCGCATGAGTGTATATGAGGAGTGGGTATGTGCAGGTGAAGTGCGTGTGTTGGTGTGTGTTTGTGTCAGTGTGTGTTCATCCTGACAGGTTCAGACCAGCGCTTTCCCAAACCCCACACTCCGCCTTCCAGCACAGGACAGGGCAGTGTTTAGAGGGGTGTGTCGCTGGTGGGGCTCTCCTGGGCAGGTAGTCAGGTAGCTCAGGTGTGTTCCCTGTGGCCCAAAGCACCTGCACTGACCCACCGTGGGGCTCTGGAGTTTGTGGCCCATTTTTTAAAGTCCTGTCATTCCTGTTCAAAGAGAATGGGGCACGTAACATAGACAGACAGCTCTCAGCGTTTGCATTACCATAAACATTGGTTCTTTGTTTGGGAAGACAAAAGTACAACATCCACTTGTCTGATCCAATACTTGGCTAATTCATCAGGGTGGCAATCCAAGCATTTCTCTCTCAGGTTGGACACACTCCATCTAACACTGATCTAGGACTAGGTAAATCCTTCATTTGGAAAAAGGTGACTTGCAAAATATTATTTAGTCTTACACAAGGATTTAACAAGGTCTGTCAAATTCTCCCTTTGAAAACATTTGGAGATGAATGTGATTATGATTTGCAGTTCATAATCACACTAAAATATGACATCATCAAGATGAAAGCAAAGGCTTTTTCCCAGATTTAAACTGAGTGACCACATAGAAAAATAACTGCATCATCACAAATTAACTTTTAGAATTATTTTCAGAATTCTGCACCTTAAGTATTAGATCATTTGAATAAATTATTCAAATGATTAAATGTGTTCAAATTAACTTAGAGTTAGATCTTTGCACCTTGCCATTACATTACATTAATTATTAAGGATACTGTTATCCAGAGAGGCTTATAAAAAAATACCTCACTTAATTGGATTATGACGGTGAAATTTAATTACATTTGTGTCCATGGCCAAACCTGGTAACTGATGACGATGCCTTCACTCCTGCTACAACTGCCAACCTACTACCTACCTCCATACAGAAACACTGACCCCTTTCTCTCTACACAGAGCATGAAATCGTGATTGCTCAAAGTTTTGATCTAATCCAGCTCTTAATCTGGTTTTAGAAGTGAGAGGAACATAAAGGAGGGATTGTCTATTGATGCTTTAAGAAACCGTTTTGTGTATTTTCTACTCCTAATGACTGAAAATCAGTACAGGGTTGGATATTGCACACCACAGCTGCCTGGAAGAGTATGACCGGCTCTGTGTAAATCCCAGCTTCTTTCATCCTCATAGCAACAGTAATGTGAACTACTGAGATGGTTGCAGACAGACAGCAGACAGTTAAACACAGCAGACATACAGACAGACACACAGGAAGATAAGCTGACAGACTGAGAGCAGGCAGCAGACAGACAGACATTTGCAGGGACAATGGGAACTTGTCAAACAGACTTAAAAAAAGAAACAAATACATACAATACAGAGACAAACAGGCAGACCATCAGCCAAGTAAGTTGGCATTCTGCTTCCTGCTGGGAAATTCCATGTTGAATAAGCCCAAATAGAAAGGAGGGACATACTTTACTCCATATTGAGCACAATCCCTGGTTAACACAGAGCATTTTATCACCATATGTTGTATATTCATTAGCCTTATTGTGCTGTAATTTACATTTAACAGTTAACTCAATATAAAATAGTACTGAAAAACAAAAAGTCACACGCTGTGGTAACTTTAACCTTGCATTTTTGAGTTAAAATATGACACTGACTATTTCTAAGAAAAAATATTACTGTGCTACGCAATCAAATCTGACAGCATTGCCTGAACTCTCCCAGCCCTGATTTCATCACCCCACCCAGTTTTAAACAATGACACGTGTCAAGAGCTATAATTTTCTATATATGTGAACTGGTTGTTTTTATTTTGAACACGAAATGAAAAAAGCAGCATACGCAAACCAGTTCCAAAGATGACAGACTGACACCCTCAACTGATTACAACGAAGCAAAGGAGATCCATCATAGCCGTCGTTAGTGACGGCTTCGATCTGTGTGCTGGTGCGCGCCCCGCACGGCCTTCAGGCTTTTCTCCATAATCACTTCAGCCTTGTTTAAAAAACAATGTTTTAAAGGGTTGGATTTGAACTTAAAAATGGCTCTAAAGTACAGAAACACACAGAGTTGGATTAAATCAACATGTGATTTTAACAAGGGACGCTTTTTATTGGCACAAACATGTTTTGTGTTCATTTTGGTGATCACTGAAGTCGCCAAACTATTTATGAGGAAAACAGGAATACAACTTAATTTTGATTCAAAGTTATGGAAAAATGTTAATTAAATCCAGGTGTCAGTGTGAGCACCAACACTAAAAACCTGCTAAACTAGAACTTTGTGCCAAATGAACACTGGGGGTAACTCCTTTTCCCACATCATAATTTCACTCAGTAAAAATATTTCAGAGGAACAGAGGAATTTGGCGTTCAGCCATTTTTCACAAAGTCACAGGTTATGTGTTTGGAAAGTGTTTTCATATTCTTCCATACTAAGCTCATATGCTTACACATTTACACAGTGGCTGTTGAGCAAAGGGATACATGTTGAAAAGTGAGAAGAGAGACTTCTTTGAGAGACTTCATCCTTTTTTTCTTACTTTATGATGTTTATGGTATTTTGTTGAAGCAGGATGAATCAAAACTGGCAAGGTGGATTAAGTCTGAATCAAACCATTTGCAAAGAATATTGTTTGGACAATGATGCCCAAATAGAAAGCAGCCTAGCTGAGCTGGAGGTTTACTCAACACTGAAGATCTGATTTCAGGAGGGACATCCCATGAGTCATATCTTCTGACAACTAAAGAGCAGATTTGGACTCATAAGTCTTCTTGTGATTTATGGTCATGAGTCACTCACACAGACGTATTCATCGCTCAGTCTCTGTTTATACTCATTTCATGATCTAATGGATTTTCTGAAAGTTCAGTATTCTGTTAGCCACTGCAATTTAGCTGACAGATTCAAAACACTATTTAGAAAACTCACTTTAGCAAAATCAATCATCAGTAATCAATATATATGCTATATTAATGGGTAAAATCAGGAAATCTATAGATTTTTCAGGGAATCTATACATACCCCATGACGTAGGGAGATCTGTAGATTTACTGAGAGATCTGTAGATTCACCAGTGTGCAACTGGGAATGTGTATATATTTCCTCTGGGGAATATGTAAATTCCCTGGCAAATTTGCTAGAAAGCTTGTTGGATCATGGACGTCCCTGCTATAACACGAGAAGGATTCTACCAGCTCATTGCCCTGCAGTTGCGCCTACCCCCTCTTGTAAGCCCGACTGAACAGAAAGTAATAAGCAAAACAGATTACAACTTATTTCAAGAGCATTAATCCTAATTATAACAACACCCGATGTCCATTTGACAGGTGAACAAGCCTGTCTCTAAATATAATCAGGCCTGGTTAGTACTTGGATGGGTGGCCTGGGAATACCAGGTGTTGTAAGCTTTCGAAGATGGCAGGCTGCGTGGGTTGCACAGCTAAACTGCAGTCCGGGAAAGCAGGCCGCCACAAATCCTCTCAGCAGGCAGGAATCCTGAGCGCACAAACACTTGCAGATTTGTTTGCAATCTGGTTTGCTGCAATACTGATGATTTCAACAAAAATCCTTAAGTCAAACTACTGGATTAAAAACTTTACATGGCCTTCGCATCAACTTTGATTAATCTGCTTCTATTCATCGGAAATATTGAACTCAATCTCGGACCCGTTCTGAATAACTTTAATTTTACATTGCCATGTCTATTGTGTTTTATTAATTTTCTTCAAGGACAATATTTTAATGGCTTTGTTATTTATTATTTCTCCCTGTATACTGGTCCCACTCTCTCCCCTAACAGAGTGTCAAATCATGTGATGTACCATTTCAATGCATTCCAAATGTTTCCTCCGATACCAGTGTTACCTTGTGCTTTCCCCAATGTGTATGCATACATGAATCTGACACACTATATAATTTACCCATCTCTCATGGCTCCCCTGTTTCTCTCCACACATGTAGGCCTACAAGCTGCCGCCTCACAACTCATTCCCCCCCTACCCCCTACAACCTTGCTTCAGGCGAGCATACCATTGCAACATGCTAGCCCCTTACATTACACTCCCTGTTCCCTTGCTACCATTTTACCCCTGTGCAGTGGACGCTCACGCGCTCAACGTTGACTCGTGCCTTCTGAGCTCCTCTACACTCTCCCCTTCAAACTCCTGCAGCAGCAACCACAGCCTGACCGATTACCATCAGTCATAGCATCTGAGTCACGGCACCGTTGTAACGGAGTTGGTTACCAACTCCATTACACCTGCAGACACACGCATCTGCTCCACGGCAACAACCTACCTGCACACCCACTCGCTCACACACAAACAATAATAAAAAATGTAAGCATCACTTGAGAAAGGTCCAGTGCCCATCTTGCCCTGAACAGCTTAGTTTGCTAAAAGGCTTGAAAATATGTCATCTCAATGTTCGTAGCCTGCTTTCCAAACTTGATTAAATTAAACTGCTAAACATTCAATCAAAAGCTGATATTTTAGTGATCTCTAAATCTTGCTTATCTTCCACTGTTCCTGACTCATTCATTGATATAGACAACTACAAGGTTTATCGCAAAGACAGGATCTCAACCAATCACGGTGGGGGTGTTGTTTTTACGTCTCTGAAAAGTATAGCAGTGAACTTTGTGATATCCAAACAAATTCTGAAACCCTTGTCCTAAAACTAAATGTGACTCTTGTTTATAGTCTCCTACGAACCCCCTGATGTATTGTTGTATTACATTGTATGTAAATCAGTTATCCGATATACTATCTTCAGTTCAAATGAAAGAAAATAGTATTATTGGTGACTTTAACCTCAACTGGCCTGAAGAGGTCGCTAAACCTCTGAAAGAACAATCATTGAAATTTAACTTAACCCAATTAATAAATGAACCAACATGGATTTGTCAAGCCAAATCCTCTATACTTGATCTGATATTCACCAATCAAACAAATAAATATAACAGTTCTGGAGTAGTTCAACCTGATATCTCTGATCATTTCCTAATTTATACTGCCAGAAAAAGTAAAAGGCCAGACAAACAAGCAAAGAAGCAAGTCATACAATGTTTTCAATACTCCCTCCTTGGTTGAAGAATACCAAGAAACATGCTATCTGCTTACACAACAATGAAATCAGATCCTTAAATTGGATGGAAAAAACTAATTTAGAATCCTGAAGAGATGCTCGTAACCTTCTATGAAACCATTGATACTATAAAAATTCACTCCCCTGGATTGACTGGGATAGTTACTTAACATTTTTTTACCAAACAAGATGCAACATAGATTATAAAATATACAAGGCACATAAAAACAAATGTTCTACTCAGATTCTGAAAGCTGAGAAGAAGTATTACCAATCACTTATAGCCAATGCAAGCAACACACCCGAATAATCTCTGGCAGATACTCAACTCAATCACGGGGAGCTCAAAAGAGAATTGTGTCAAAATAGAATTTTAAAAATGTGACATCATTATGGGTCATAGTAATCACCACAAACAACCACAAACAACCCCAAAGTTCCCCAAACAAGTGAATTGCCACAACTCACTCAACCTCATCCCTCTACTTTATTGGAGTCCCACAAGGCTCTATACTGGGACCCTTGCTATTCCTTTTATATATTAGCGACCTCCTGGATGCCTGTCCAAACTCACAGTGCCTTCTGTATGCTGATGACATGGTTATATACCAGGGGCGGGGCTACTAGGGTGGCACGGGGTGACAGGAAGTCTTGCCACCCTGACTGCCACCCCATTTGTGGAGCAATAAATAAATAAATAAATGAATGATAATGTATATATATATATAAAAGGTTATATGCTGTAAATCATTCTGCACAATGTCCCTAAACTCTTATTTTTGATAAAAAAATAATTTAGTAAAATTGTATTTTATGTATTTTATCTCTTAACATTTAATAGCGTTCGCTGCCAGGTTCGTGAGACCAAATGAATACACCCATTCCGAAACCATTTGCATGAATATGCCCATTCTGAGACCTGAGACAAGCCCTAGTGACTTTGAACCTAAACTAAGAGGTGAGGATGGGTTAAGCGTTGTGCCAATTTTCACCACAACCATCTAGGTTGTTATTAATGTAGGCTGCTATGTGAGCATACAGTATAGTTAGCTTGATAGCGTTAACGTTAGATAATTTTAGTATCATTACAGGGCAAAGACGTAGCTAGCTAACGTTAACGTTAGTGATCATATCTAACAGTTACGATAGCTAGCTTTAAGTTCATAACAGCTTCTTGCAAATAGTAATGTTAGTTAGTTAGTAAACTTATGTTACTACTAATATATGTGTGGCCAGAGACTAGCAAGCTACTAACAGGTTATTCTTCAAACTGTGATTCGGTAGACTCTGGTTTAGTGTATGTTTCTTCAATCATATCGCGGCAGGGAAAATATAACATTAGCCTAGCTAGCTACTACGTTGCAGTCACAGAGGTATGAATAATAAGCTGACAATGTTGCACAATGGAATTGTTTTGGCTTGGGAAAATCATAAAGCTCGTATCAATTTGCCTCTTTTCCTAATCCATTTTGTTGCCCATAATATACCGTTAATGACGTTATGTTGAATTTTCTGCTGAGACCGATTGGACGGCTACAGACTAATGTTCATCAATTTGCATTGGATTATGCAGTAATGTTATTAAACAAGGCGGCACGGTGGTGCAGTGGGTAGCGCTGTCGCCTCACAGCAAGAAGGTCTCGGGTTCGAATCCAGGCCGGGGGCCTTTCTGTGTGGTTTTGCATGTTCTCCCGTGTCCGCGTGGGTTTCCTCCGGGTACTCGGTTTCCTCCCACAGTCCAAAGACATGCACGTTAGGCTAATTGGAGAGTCTAAATTGCCCGTAGGTATGAGTGTGTGAGTGAATGGTGTGTGTGCCCTGCGATGGATTGGCGACCTGTCCAGGGTGTATTCCTGCCTCTCGCCCGGAACGCATGCTGGGATAGGCTCCAGCACCCCCCCGCGACCCTGACCAGGAATAAGCGGCTTAGACAATGGATGGATGGATGGGTTATTAAACAAGAATTTATCAGTTATAAAAAAAGGTCAGTGTACAATGAATTTCAATGCCTAATTAATTTATTCCTTGAAACAGTTAGGAAATAGCTAGCTATCGATCTAAAACCCTAACAAGTACTCCAGTTGATAATTTGAATTATTTTGTTGCCATTTTTTTAATGATGTTACATTGATCATGGACCCCTAAGCATGTATGACTTAAGACTAGAGATATTGATTTCCATTTACATCTTGTATAGGTGTAAGAGAGTAGGGAGAACATGAAGAGGAAGCAGACAAAAATCCACAATCCTTATTTGTCATCGTAATCCATAGGAATGGCAATTTTGACACCGAAGCTCAAACTGTTTTTATCTTTTCAGCACTTGCAGATTGGATACAATGTTCCGAGCAGTGTTTCAAAATGGCAGTCACATGATAGATGTTTCTAACGTCACAATCAAGGTGTCACGGTTGACGTGTCGAATGTCAAAAGGTTTTAAAAATGGAGCAAAAGCTCAAAATCTTTGAATGCATGGTGCGAGTTTGTGGAGTTTGTGGAGTTGTCGTTTGTGAGATTGCTGAGAGAGAGATATTGTTTATGAGGATTACTGAGAGAGACAGAAAGCAATATTTGCGAGGATTATGGAGATATGAGTTTATTTGAGAGTATTTGATAATTAATTAGAAATTGTCAGATGTTATAAGTGCAATAAGACCTAGTGCTGGGACTTATGCAATATGTATAGATGTGTTGTTATTTTGTCTTATACATTGTGGTGTATGGGAAGCTTTTTTAGATGCAAAACATTTTCTGCATGAGCAGACAATAAAGTATTATCTCATCAACACAATTTCAAGTATCCTGGCGATGAGGTTTTTGGCTAACGTTATGTAAAACCTCTGTCACCAACACACTTATAATTAATAGCTGCAATGACAGCTTCTGCCAGTAGAGGCCAATGTTGACTTGCAGTGTTCCGAAACGTTTCGAAACATTTTGAAACAATTGTTTTAAATGTCTCGAGTTTTCTCAAAGTTTCAAGCTTGCCATCCCTAGTAATCCAAAATCCCAAATCCAAATCCAGTCCAGTTCCTCAAACGTTCCAAAGGTCGATACACAGACAGGGTCCTCAAACAATCCAATTAAAACACAAAAAGCAATCCCAAAAATACTCTGCGACACACTCTCCACAACACTCTCAAAAACCACCAACCTACTCCTTCAACACACCAACCTACTCCTCTCTAGTGTGACCAAACACAGTCATTTAAATAGGCCTCTAAATTGCCTTCAGCTGTTCATAGTCCTCCGGCTTTATGGGCTTCAGCTGTGGGAATGCAGGCTGCTGGAAAATGCAGTCTTTCCCTCTCCAGTGTCTCCCAAGAATTAAAGAGTCAGGCAACCATTTCCTCATCCTGCCCCTTGGGATGCCACAATATTTTATATATTGTTACGTTATATAATTTGACCTCAAAATTGGAGCATACTGTGGATGTGTGATCACTCTGCCGGTGATTGGGCTGTTCTCAGTTGCACTCTCCTCTACCTCGTCTGGCCACGCCCCTGTCTGAAGATTATGGAGTGGGGTACATACACAAGAGGCTTTCAGTTGTACCTTTTTGGAAAACACTTTTGCAAATATTTTTTACCATACCAGCTTGTTTGTTTATCCCTGTGTATTTTTCATTTGTACTTTTGATAGATAGGGAAGCATAGAGTAGGGGAAGCAGTCTGCGGAAGAGAATGTTTTTTTTATCTGCACCGGGAGGAAGTTTAGAAACCTAGAAAGAAACCTATTCTTTCTAGTGCTAAGGGCTTAGTCACACTGTTCAATCAAACCCCCCGATCGCAGGCATTCAGCTCTTTCATTCAGGAAATTCTAAAACCTAGTCACCTAACAATGACTTGTAGCTCTTGCATATTCTTTTTAATAACTTTGAGTCATCTGAGTTTAATTTGTTGACCTGCAAAAGGCAAAAACTGTTGTGATATTTTGCAGTGCTGTGTAATTCAGTAAATAAATGATCTTTTGTGGAACCTCTGATGAATAAACATTGAGACATCATGGATGCTTTGTTCCAGAGTAACTTGCATACA
This sequence comes from Aldrovandia affinis, assembly GCA_029706075.1. Classification (NCBI taxonomy): domain Eukaryota; kingdom Metazoa; phylum Chordata; class Actinopteri; order Notacanthiformes; family Halosauridae; genus Aldrovandia; species Aldrovandia affinis. Next base: position 1,235,824 of record JAINUG010000249.1, on the reverse strand, counting down.
ATACTGTAAATAAACCTCTGAGCAGCATTATAAAGACAGCCACACAAGTAGTAATATGTAGTATTGACTAATAAGAAAAAAATCCAATCCAAATCCAATCCTTATTAACCAAAATGTTATCGTTAACTTTGCAACAAAGGAACATTTGAAATGAGTGAATCGATCAAGAACAACCTGCATGCATTCGATTAAGATTTCTGTTTATTATATATTCCCATGGTGACATGATGAAATTCAATATTGTGTGCTATGTATGATGCATGATGCCATTTTTGTTTTGTTTCGTTAATTTTATTTGACAGGGTAAATTGTCATGGCCAGGCAGCAAGGCGTAGCTATCTAGCTGGCTACACAAATGTATTTTTCACACCAGAGCAGTGTTATGACCTACCTTGCAGTCATGCAAGCTACCTGAGTCACAAAACAATATTATGCATGGGTTACATGTTAAATGATGAGAAAAACATATTAGAAATGTTTAGAAATGTTTTTGCTGGCCTCAGAAATGATACAATATTATGCATGTTTATATTATACGATATGATATAATAATATATATATTTATGGTTAGCATAACATAGTTACCAAGCAAGCTCACTCCACAGTAATGCAACATGGTGTATTAAAGGGTTTTAGGAACATGTTCTCTTGACTGAAAAAGAATCACATGTTCACATCCTTATTTGTAAAAAATAAAAACATTTTGCACTGTCCTGCAATTTGCTACTATGAACAGATGTTATTATTGGTAAAAGTAGATATGAAGAGATTATACTATTGGTTGAAGTAGATATTGACCAATGGGAAGAATGAATAATTTATGGCATGGGGCATTTTTGATGATTTAATCGGCAAGAGAATTACAGTAACAAGGAGAAGCAAAAGATGAAGCGGAAGAAGGAACCAAATAATAATAACAAAATAAGGAAGAAATGCTAAATAACTTAAATTTGGGGCTTTATTGTGTGGCAGTGTGAAGTTATATCTGAATTCTGTGTGTATATATGAAGTCAGATTTTACAGAAGTTAATGTTTGTCAGGACTGCGAATTTGTGGCCATTATGTAAAATTGGGAGAGTGTAGACATGCACATGCATGTGCTCTCCTCCAAAGCATGTGATGTCGATTCTTCACACCTTTCACAGTGAAAGGTTTCACAGTGAAGCTTGCACTGACATGAGGCACTTGGAAGATACTTCATACAGAGCTTTATACCGGCAGGCTGTGAGCGCCTGATTGACCAACTGGGGTTGCTGGTGTGCAACGAGACACAGACAACCAAACCAATTAAATCTCTCCCTCCCTGGGAAACCCAACCACCAATTATGCGTTGCCCCGCAGAGCTGCTGGCCACAGTCACCACTGGTACAGTCTGGATTTGATACCAGACCATAGAGCTCATCCACAATAATCCAAACAATATATTATAAATTATTTGAATCACATTATGGACCTCAATATAGAATTATAATGTAGCTGTTAGATGTAATTGTTGCCCGTTATTTTGGCTACCGTAACTAGAAGAAGAGATCTCGGTGACTTTGAAAGAGGGGTGATTGTTAGGGCACATTTGGCAGGAGCTTCAGTGACGAAGAATGCTCAACTTGCTGATGTCCATGCATTGAGTTGAGGCAAAACAAATGAGCAACTTTGAATCAGTTGACTGAAAATATCAGTCGAGGGCATGAGCAAGCAGTTTTCTCAAGAACAGTCCAGAATTTCACAGAAAGGGATACTGTGGTCAGGTTGCAGTGCATAAACTCCTTATTACACCTAAAAAATATTATTAAGACACTTTATGCTGGTGTTTCCTTTATTTTGGCAGTAAGCTGTAAGTTGTAATAAGGCCCTGCATATGGGTAGCCCAGTATTTGCTGTAATACTGCATGTCTTCTTCCATCCGTTTTTCATTTTATGGTCATGGTACTGAGTCTTGGAGGGCCCCGCTCTGCTATTTCATGGTCATCTGGTTTAAATACTTGTGGAAACTAACTTCACACTGCCCCATGAACAGCCTTCTCCAGAGAGGCATGTAATCTAGTGATGGAGGGGCTTCTGGAGGAACGCACGACAAGCATGGAGGCATTCTCATCCCCCAACCCCACTTCCCCCAACTTCCCACCAGCCATCACTCAGCCCAGCCTACTAGTGCCATCTTTAAGCCTCCCCCTCCCCCAAAACAATATGAAACTGTAGACTTCTATGGTAGGTATTTTTACTGACTGGCATACATGTAAACCCTTTTAAAAAATTGGTTTGTTGGAAGAACTGATGTGGATTTTCATGATTTATTCCTGCTGGTCGGAGTCCAGCGTAAACTGGCGCATAGTCACATTATTGGGGGATTTGGCTGTAGAGCCCTCCATGGCAGCCTCTCTCCCTCTGCCATTGTCTTCCCCTGAGCACATGCTATTGAACATGGCCACTGGGTGCAGTTGTGCATTGGGTGCTAGAAAAGTACTAGTTTAACAATTAGGTTCGGCATGTGCAGGCTGTCAAAGCCCATCATAGCCTTGATGACAGCTGCCTATTGCATGGCTTCCCCGCACTGAAAGAGCTGTGTTGGGTGAACAGTATGTGGACATAACTGGATGTTTCTATGGAGTTTCAGGGAAGTTTGTCCCACACCCTGTCCTCACATTCTACACTTAAACTGACAACGCATGAAAAAACATGGCAGAGGAACTGTTCTCTTTTGTCCCCAGGGGTGTGAAATACGGACAGCTTTCATAAAGCCTCTTTTCAAAGGTTCTCTTGGTGGAGTCCTTCCAGGGCTGTTAATGCTCCCATGTATCACCAAACGAGGAAAAGGCATACAAAAAGCAGGGTCCCAAAGGTATCCATTCATATAACATGCTACTTGTAATATTGTGGGGGGTAATTCCCGATCATGTCACCCAGGGAGGGGGGATTCAGTCTGCAGGGCTGATCAATTGGTCTCCTGCAGTCTGCCAGCACCAGCTGTGCTGTAACTACACTTGTCCATCACAATGAACCTCAGATGATGATTGTACAGTGAGAAGAAGTGGTGATTGGGAGCACATACTTTGAGGAGAGGAGAGTCTCTGTGCTATATAATTGACAGGGGACATTGCAGCGATGGCATGAGCATACAAATATGACTGAGCATTCCAATTAGGAATTTCCAATTAGGAGAAAAAATGTCATTAGGGGTTGAAACGAACATGGATCCTGATAAATAGAGTTACAGTTCTACAACACAGTCCTGATACAGACTCAGTCCTGGTTCGATACCAGACCTGATACGAACTCAATACTGATTATATAAACCATTGCTGTTGGAGGCTCAATCCTGGTTCTGTAACACACTCCTGGCATGGACTATGTCCTGATTCCATTACACAGTTCTGATAGACAAAGTCCTGGTTGTCTACCACAGGACAAACACAGACCCATTTATGGTTCTGTCCCAAGACATTTCTCCCCTAATGTCAAGACAGGGCATGAAAATTGGACATAGCATGCTGGTTAAATGAGCAGGATTGATAGAACAAAAAAAGAAGATGAACTCCAAAATGAGCACTGCGGGAGATTGGAGTATCTATTCTGAGTTTGCAGGACGAATTCTGTGGCTTCTTTATTCATTACTTCCAGTAAAGTGGAGGAAGGCCAAAAGCAAAATGTGGAGTGACATCAGAACTTCCCAGGATAATAAAGGGACTCTTGTTTCGATCAGATTTAAAATTAAAAAAACGAAAGCTAGACAAAGAGATCAAGTGATAACGAGACAACTTGAGTGAAAAGAAAATTTCCATCTAAATGAAAAAAAAAATATCCACCCACAATCCCGCCGGGTATACTTATGATGAGATTAATTAAATGATTGCTCTCTTTTTGTTTGTTTAAAGGCCTGTAAAATTGCTGGAGTCTATCTGATTTGTTTCTTCTTTCACATCAAATCCCATTACAGACGGGTCAGTAGCTAAGACATATTTACTGGGTTTACAAAACACCAGTACTCTTACATTTACAGCCTGCTTTTTTATTGATTTACTTTACTTTACTTTAATTTACATAAATTCACATAGGGTGAAACAGGGTAGCAGCACCTGTTCTGGATCTTGTTTGTATAACTGTAAGAGAAGATTTATTTGATGTTCTATCATGTTATAACCTGGCTATATCTTTATCAAAAAAGGTGCTGAGTTTAAGATAACTTTAACACTTGAATAAGGCCCCATACTCTGACTTGCCCATCTCATTTTTTGATTAAGTAATAAGTAGAGAAACACTTAATGCAAGGTAACGCACACACACAAATACACACACACACACTCACACACACACACACACACACACACACAAACACATACACATATAGACATACACACATGCACACTCATGCACACATGCACACGCACACACACTCACACACACACTTCATCTCTGTGTCCTCCTGCTATTGCAGCATTGGACAGACATCTTATACTGTCCTTGTGTAGTGTGTAAACAAGACAGCCAGCCAAATGCCATTCATACAGTTTTTTACAATCACTTTGGTGCTAATCTCACAAGTTTGTGCTCAATTTTCAAGACCTTAGACACACGGGCAGCACTTGTAACTTTCAGCACAGCACTTTGTGTCAGCACACAAAACGGTCAGCACTTGTAACACAGCCTGTCCTATGTTCAAAACCTTGCATTGTGCATTCATATCTTTAAATAAATCTTGCACTTCAGAAATCATTGGCTCAAACAACTCATTTATCATGAAATACTATAGGAACATTAGTTTAGATCACCCACACAAAATACAGATAGCTTCACTGTTTAGTTGTTTTTACAATCCTTTAATATTGCAGTAAAAAATACTTGATACATGTTTCAATATGGTTCTATTTGTGAGACAAGGCAGAGAGATGGGACCCAAGTGCAGAGATGAAGCAGGAGGCAGATGTAGAATAAACTGAGAATTTATTCTAAATGACGGACTAATGAAAACAGGAAACAACTCACAAACTGGGAGAAAATAAACACGAGTAAAAATTATTAAAACACTAACAAACAAACACAGGTAGTACAACAAAAGCTCAAAATGGTAACACTGGAACACTTGACTAGCAAACACTTGACTAGCCGTTCCTCTAGGACAGGGGTGTCAAACTCGTTCCGTCGAGGGCCGAGTGTGTGCAGGTTTCTGTTGTAACCAATGCATTGCAGCAGGTGATTTCAATTAGGTTCCCTCCTCAGTTGAAGAAGTGAGCCAATTAGTGAAATCACCTGGTGTAGTGCATTGGTTGCAATAAAAACTTGCATACACTCGGCCCTCGATGGAATGAGTTTGACACCTGTGCTCTAGGAGTACTGGAAGGCGACGATGGAAATCCCGGATCAACTCTGGGTCAAGAATGTCTGGGGCTGAAACCCAGGAGCGCTCCCAGTCCACAAGATACTGGATGCCCCTCTGCACCCTTCGGGAGTCCAGAATATGGTGGACAGTGTAGGTTGGCTGCCCATTGATCATACGGGGCCGAGGAGGTGGACTGGTGGCTGGAGACAGGGGGCTGGTGACGGGACACATAGAACGTAAGGTGGATCTGCAGGAACCGAGGCAACAGGAGGCAATAGGCATCTGGGTTCACCTTATGCAAGACCCTAAATGGACCAATGAAGCGGGGGGCTAACTTGCGGGGCTTGACTTGAAGAGGGAGATCTTGGGTGGAGAGCCAAACCATCTGCCCTGGCTGGAACAGGCGAAGAGGCCTACGTCGACGGTTAGCCTGGAGCTGATGTCGAGCGGAGGTACGCTGCAGGGATGACCGTGCTTGCATCCAGGTCTTACGACAGTGGGCGATGAAGGCCTCCGCTGAAGGAACCCCCACCTCTGACTCTTGCTTAGGGAATAAGGGTGGTTGGTATCTGAGCTAGCACTCAAAAAAGGGAATAGTCCGTAGAAGAACTTTGTAGGGTGTTGTGTGCATACTTGTCCCAGATTAGGTATTTGCTCCAGGTGGTTGAATCGGAGGAGGCCAGGCAGCGCAGGATAGTCTCCAAGTCCTGGTTAACCCTTTCCGTTTAGCTATTGGACTGGGGGTGGAAACCAGAGGAGAGACTGACGGAGGCACCGATAAGGGTACAGAAAGCTTTACAAAACCGGGAGATGAATTGAGGACCACAATCAGACACAATGGCCTGGGGAATACCATGGAGACAGAAGACATGCTGAGTCATGAGTTCTGCAGTCTCTCGAGCTGTGGGTAGTTTGGGTAGTGGAACAAAGTGGCAGCCCTTGGAGAAACGATCGATAACGAAGATTAACGGTTGTGAAACCGTTGGATGAGGGCAAACCGGTAACGAAGTCCATGGAAAGGTGAGACCATGGGCGCTTGGGTATGGGCAATGGGTGAAGTAGGTCAAGGGGGTGCTGCCTGGATGTCTTGCTTTGGGCACAGGTGGTACAGGCTGACACAAAGGATCGCACATCCTTATCCATAGTAGGCCACCAGAATCTTTGTCTCAAAAATTCCAGTGTCCTGGTGGTCCCTGGATGCCCGGTCAACTGCGAAGAGTGCTCCCAAAGCAGAACCAGGGATCGGGCTAAGCTGGGAACGAACAGGCGGCCAGGAGGTCCATTCCCTGGATTGAGCTGTTGGTGTTGCGCCATCCTCACTGTAGCTTCAATTCCCCAACTAACAGGTGTGACAATCTGGGAACTCGGGATGATGGGTTCAGGGGTCTCATCTCACTTGCAAATGTCAAAACGTCATGAAAGAGCATCAGGCTTTAGGTTCTTAGAACCCTGGCGATAAGAGAGAGAGAAGATGAAGCGGTTGGAAAAGAGAGACTGGCGAGAATTGAGGCGCTTAGCATCCTGAATGTAGACTAAATTCTTGTGATCAGTCCAAACCACAAACAGGGTTTATGCAGGTATCAGAACATTGAATGTAATGCTTTTTAAGACCTTTTTAATGCCACTTTTAAGATTTTTTAATGCAACTGGTTACACTATGAGGGCTACATAAAAGCTGTATGTGAATGCAAAACCAAGCAGTCAGTCTTGATGGGTGAGAACTCCACCACTTTAGTGTTTTACCAATGGGAGGGTGTCAGGAATGGTGTCGGAAAACCAGGCACGGACCCAGAAATGCAATAATGTCTTTTATTGCATAAACAGGCAATGGTCACACAGGAGCAATCAGGGCAATACAGGGATCCAGAGAGTGGTCGGGGACAGGCAAAGTTCGTTCCAGGCTTCAGGTGTGTCAGAGGCAGGCAAGACGTGGTCAATGGGCAGGCGGAGGTCGATAACAGGGAATCAGTCCGGGGAACACAGAGAGGAGCAGGGCAGGAACCACGAGGAGTACGAACAGGAGGATCGGGAACAAGACTGAAACAGGACTGAACACGGAAGCACGAACACGAGGAAACAACACACGGGTAAACAAAGAGAACGCTGGAAAGTTGTGTAGGCATAGCAAAGCACAAGACAATCTGGCAATGAACATGGGAAAACGCATAGCTTATATACATTTAGACATAACGAGAAACAATCAGGAATGAACATGAATGCAGCGAAGTGCAATCAGACACATGAGGAACAGGTGAAAACGATAATACAATGACAAGACCTGAACCAGGTAAGTGAAAGTGAAAACACGGACCGGACAACCAGGAAAACATGGAATAAACTAAAACACTTAATTAACACGAACACGAGATGTGACAGGAGGGCCACTGTAGCAATGCAAAAGAATGGAGTGGGCACAAATCACTGGACAGAATAAAATGATTGACAAGATAAGTTTATTAGTAGAAATAACAGAAAGCATCACATAAAGTCAGACTGTGTTGTCCACGTCTCCAATACCCTACCCACATACAGCGATGGCATTAGGGTATAGTGAGGTTTATCCAAACCCCCAACACCCACCTAATCTAATAACACACCTCTACAAACATTCCAGTCTTTTAAGCTTTGTACTGGGTGCTCAAACTTGCATGAAAACAACTGTGCTGAACAATAAACAATGTCTGACAATGCCCTACATATCATGGCATGTGCCTTAGTTCATTTGCCTTTTTTTCTAACTCTGACTCAATTTGCTTCAAATCAGTGCTTTTGTCCCTGTGCCTCTTCCTGAGGGTGTTGGACTTTGTGATCAGTTGAGCCACTACAGCTTTTTTCAATCGCTTTGGCACTAGTTTCAGAACCTTGATGTCATTTTTCAAAACTCTAGACACAAAACTCAAAATGGTCACCACTTGTAATACAGGCTGTCCAACTTTCAAAACATTGCATTGTGTATTCATATCTTTAAAGAAACCTTGCACTCACATAATCATTGGTGCAAACAATTCATTTATCATGAAATACCATAGGGACATTTCTTTAGATCACCCACACACAAGATACAGATAGTTTCACTGTTAAGTTGTTCGTACAACCATTAAATATTGTAGTACAAAACATGTGATACATGTTTCATCATGTGCTACACGTAATGTCACTGTAAAAGGACTAGTAGAGAGAATACCACAGATGCAGTGGAATCATTGAACAAATCTGAAATTTATTGATGAATACAAACTGTAAATGACAACATAGGTTCCCTTTGAATGAAAGCAAAAATTAGCTAAAAAAGTCCTGCAAAAGAAACTGCAGTGTTCCTCACCTGGCTAAGAAAACAAGCAAAACAAAGGATCAATCACTCATCATTCCCATCAACCCTGTCTTGTGGATTTAGCCACAGGTTCTCATCCACATCAACATGGATGTTTTCATTCGCCAAACACCTTGGAAAGAACCTTCGGGCATGGCGAATCCAGGCCTGACACTGGTCTGCTGTGATGTCGTTGCATGCGTCATCCATGGCCTGGAGAAGGGTCACTTGTTGATGCGGACGCCTATCATACACTTTCCCCCTCCATGTGGAGAAAACTTCCTCACTTGGGTTTAGGAAAGGAGAGTATGGGGGCAAGTACACGGTGATGAATTGTGGATGGGCCTGAAACCATGCCTGCACCAGTTGAGCATGGTGGAACCTGACATTGTCCCACACAATGACATATATCACACCAACAGCTCTACAGACTAGAGTTAGCTCATCAAGGAAGCAAACAAGGAGCTCTGCATTGTATGCGCCAATACGAGGTCTGCGCCCCACCACACCATCTTCTGATATAGCCGCACACATGCTGATGTTGGCCCCACGTTGTCCGTGTACTTGGATGGTTGCCCGCTGGCCAATGAAATTCTGACCTCTCCTCCTTGTCTTGGCCAGGTTGAAGCCTGCCTCATCCACAAAACCTAATTTGTGATGGTTTTTGTCAGCATCCAGGGCCATCACCCTCTATGTAAAAAGATATGTTGGAAAGAGAATGATTGATTACAGTACAATGATGGGGATCATGAAACTGAACATACCTGAACATACTCAATCCTCAGTTGCTTCACTCTGTCTGCATTTCTCTCAAAAGGCATGCGGTACAACTGTTTTAGGGACACCTGGTGCCTTTTCAGAACGCGTGCAATGGTCGGCAAACTTACGGCTTACACATTGTTGAAGATGTCTTCATTGTCCAGGATGTGCCTAGTTCATAGTCACATTACCTACTTTGTGCTACACATTGGCATGCAGTGTACAGTCATTTGACAATTAAGAGTAGCCTACAGTACTGTAATGTTTACTGTAGTGCATGCTGAAGACTTACCGGTTCTCATGGCGGAAAGTTCTGATGATTGAGGCCACGGTTGATCTTCTGAGGTTTGGTTGAATCATTCTAGCAGCCTCAATCATTGTCATGCCATGATTTATGACATGGTCTACAACCATTACTCTGATCTCATTGGAGACTCTTTGCTGTTGCTGCCGCTGTCTTGGTCCGTGGCCTTATCCTCGACCCCGTTCCCCCACACCTCTCAAATGGGGCCCATGGTCACCTCTCAGAAGGTGAGCTTGTCCCCTGCCATGACCACCACGTCTTCCTCCTCTTCCTCCTCTTCCTTGACCTCTATGGTGCCCACCTGCCTGCTCCATGTTGTATCACTATGTTGCTGTGGATGCCACTTATTTATACCCATACCACAAGGTGAAATCAATCATCAGTAACGAATTGGTGTCAATGGTGGTGCCAATCAATCTCGTTATCCTGAAACTTTCATGATCTGAACATGGGATATTGTTCCTCAGTTTCCATAAGACTATGCTTTAAGTGTAATGCAACAGTTACTTGTCATTTTGAGCAGTTGTATCAATTGATAGTTAGATCATTGTAATGAAATGAATAGACAGTCATCTCAAATGTAATGTGTGAATTGCATTTTGAAATGGTTATACTTTGATGTTTAGTTGTGTCATTTTGAACAGGTGATTTTAGTTCAATGAACAAATGATCTTTGGTTTATGTGTATTGTATCCAAGCAATTGGAAAAAGTGTTAGAGTTTTGAAAAATGACATCAAGGTTCTGAAACTAGTGCCAAAGCGATTGAAAAAAACTGTAAAGATGCAGATTTGTTCTCAGCCTGCTCAGCAAGCTGATCAGCATCCTTCTGTAGGCCACAGATCCCAACAGAAATAAGTTGAAGACCTCCATATTGTTCTGTGTTGTTGGAAGAGATCCAAGAACTTTAAGTTGACATTTGGTCCATCCATACTAATGGAAAACAGGTGCTGCAAGTCCAGTCGTTCCACACATTCCTAAGAATTGTAACAAAATTATGTTTGGAAATGATAATAAGAATGACAATTTTCACAACTAATAATTATAATTCTACAATCATTATTGTTGTTTTGTTGTTATTATTATATTTACTTATTATGATACTAAATCTTTGTTATATTATTATTATTATTATTATTACTATTATGGTAGGTGCAATACACTGTAACGCACAGGCATTCACACATGCAGTCAAGTGTGAGTACAGGTCTGTATTAAGAAATGAATGCATGTATGTAATCTGCAGTGTTGCCTTCTAACTAATGTTCTACAAACCTGTGGAACCCGTCGGTCTCAGGCAGCTAATCGGGGCAATTAGCGGCCACGCCTACTGGCAGAGCAGCCAGCGCACACACCAGTCCAGAGTTAGACAATTACACCTGTGTGCTTAAAACTGCTCTGCTCTCTTCAATAGGTGGCTGGAACCAGGAAGGAGAAGGCGTTAGAGACCGAGGAGTGATAGAAATAAAGAGAGAAAGAAAAAGAAAGAAAAGTAAAAGTAAAAGTATCGAACAGGAAATGAAAAGTTTCCATTCTATATTGTTTAATTTGGTTTGTTATTTTCAGTTTATTGTTTTTGTCCCGAACCCGTGAGGGTGACAGACGAAGAGGTTCTGTTTTATTTTAGCCTCCCGGTCTCGTTCTCTACCTCGTGTCTGGAGAAAGAGAACCGTGATTAAATAATAAAAACCCGGTCCGTAGACCAGCAAAATCCACTCCGTCTCCGACTGCTCTGTTCCCGTCCAGGGATTGTCATGTGGCATGTAACAAAGTGGTGCCGAAACCCGGGACAGAGTAGCACCACTGGCCACCATAGAGAGTCCACTCTCCCAGGTGATCGCTCACCTAGCCGCCATGCAGGAGGCTCAACAGCTTGCTCTCATCTGCTCGCAGGAGGATAAACAAGAGGCGCTGAGGGCCATCACAGCTACCCAGGCAGCGGACAGAGCCGCAATCGTGGAGTTGTTAAACAGCAGGCAGGCGCTCCCCTCTTCCATCCCAGTCAGGTCCGAGATCCGGATGAAAAAAATGTGACCGGACGACAACTCGGCACGCAGATGGTCGGTGGCAGAATGGGCGCTATGGCTCCTCCCGCTGCTATCCGGGGAAAGCCAGATAGCAGCTGGCAGTGTGCCGGCCGTTGCTGTGGCTGACTACCCTAGTCCTCCGGGCGGACTACCCAACCCTCCTACCTACCCACCATCTTGGAGAGAGTGGGGTTAAAGCTGGAGGGACACCGCCGAAGACTCCGCGATCTACGCTTCGCTGACGTCGGACATCCCTTTGCCTACGCCAAACAGCTCCTCAACTCCTGCAGGCAGTGGCTGCAGCCAGAAGTCCGCACCGCAGACAAAATTGTGCAAGAGGTGGTATTGGAGCAGTTCACGACAGGGCTCCCAAAAGGGACCTCTGACTGGCTCTGACGCCACCAATCCGCCACTCTGGCTGCAGGCGTCCAGCTGGCGGAAAATCACCTGGCGGTCAGTGGGGATATGGGGAGAGCTGGAGGGCTGAAAAGCCCATTTTACAGCTCCCGCCCCAACGTCCCTATTCCCCGTCTTCTCTAGTCTCTTCCCAATCCGATACCCAGCCCCAACCTGGGCCCACACCCCCCCCCGATTCCCATCCCAAACCCATACCCCCCGGAGACCATGCCTTTAATCGCTCTAACCTGTCTGTTCCAGGTCACCCAGGGTTGGCATGAACGGCGGGGCAGGACTGTTGGCAGTGTGTTCGTCCTGGCCACATCCATTGAGACTGCCCCTTGATGGATGTTAACATCGCCGGACGTCCCGCTGTCCAGCATTACTCCCCTGAACCAGCAGAGTCATTTCTGATACCTGTAAGTATCAGAGGGGAAACAATCCAGGCGCTGTTTGACATGGGTTGCTGCCACACCCTCGTGCATCAGCGTCTGGTTCAAGAAAGGAGCTTGCGGAAGGGGCCCAACAAAAACAGGGGTGTGTTCGCTATCGTCTTGTGGCAACTGGGGGGGATGACATCACAGATGACGATGACCCAGGGGAGGGGCCGTCGGCTCTCTCACCGCAACAACCCGAGGTGACCGAAAGGCTGCTTTGGGGAAATGGGGGCAGGGCCGGCGGGGTTCCCAGACTCACCAGAGTGACTGGCTTCTCCCTCGAACAGTCGCAGGACGGAACGCTCAGTTGAGTAGCTGACCTAGTGATTAAGATTGATAGCCAGCTGCTTAACCCAGAGCGGGCGGTGACGTACCCCTATTTTTGCATCTTACAGGATCGACTGTATCTCGTGAGTCGGGATGCTTACATAGGAGAGGAATATACGCAGTTATTACTGCCCAAAAGCCGTTGGGAAATGGTTTCCCAGGCATCTCATAGCAATCCCATGGCGGGTCATTTAGGACAGGATAAGACACTAAACCGATAATGGCTTGATTCTATTAGCTGGGCATTCGAGGTAACGTTCGTCGGTGGTATACGGCGTGCTCAATTGCACCCATTGCCTTTAATAAGGGTCCCGTTCGAAAGATTTGGAATGGACCTTATCGGGCCATTTGATCGGAGTGCCAAAGGGTACCACTTTGTATTAGGTATCATAAACTATGCAACGCGATACCCTGAGGCTGTACGCCTCCGCAATATATCTGCAAAGACTATTGCCGAGGAGTTGTTCCACTTTTTCTCCCGGGTGGGAATCCCGAAAGAGATTCTCACTGATCAGGGCAATTCATTCATGTTACGAACACTGAAGGAACTATACGCATTATTGGATATCAAGTCGATTTGAACCAGCGTATACCACCCACAAACCGACGGGCTGGTAGAGCGGTTCAATCAGACGTTGAAATCCATGATGCAGAAGTTCGTTCAAACTGATTTAAAGAATTGGGACAAACTAATTGCCGTCAGGGAGGCTCCCCAAGCCTCCACCGGGTTTTCCCCATTTGAATTGTTATATTAGCGTATTGTCCCAGGGGTATTCTGGATTTATTAAACGAAACTTGTGTGGAAAATCCTAGCCCCAGCAAAAATGAAATTCAATATGTCCTGGACCTACGAGCAAAGCTGCATGCATATGATATATCCAAACCGGAAACCGTGGATTAACGGTGACGTTCACGCGGCACTTCACGTGCGCGACGCTGCCTTCAGCTCCGGGACCGGGTCGGATTTACTGAAAGCCCGCTCAGACCTCCAAAGAACCATCAGACAGGCCAAGCGGGAGTACAAGACAAAAGTTGAAGAGCAATTAAACAGTAACGACGCGAGAAGCATGTGGCGGGGGTTACAAACAATAACTGACTACAGAGGGAGACCCAGTAAGGTAGGGAACCCCTCTACCTCCCTCCCCGGTGAGCTGAACACCTTTTTCGCTCGGTTTGAGGCTAACAGCCTCAGCCCACCGGAGTTAGTCCCGCCTGAGTAGGCCAGCTCACTGCACATTTCTGAGGCTGACGTGCGCAGAGCCTTCAAACGGGTGAACATCCGTAAGGCTGCAGGCCCTGACGGCATCCTGGGCCGAGTCCTCAGAGCATGCGCAGATCAGCTGACGGGTCATCTTCAATCTTTCCCTCTCCCAGGCTGTTGTCCCTGTGGGCTTCAAGATGTCCACCATTGTGCCTGTCCCCAAGCACTCCAAGGTAACATGTCTGAACGACTGGAGACCCGTAGCCCTCATCTCTATTGTAAGCAAATGCTTTGAGAGGTTGGTGAGGCACTTCATTTGTTCCATGTTACCTGTCACACTAGACCAGGGGTCGGGAACCTATGGCTCGCGAGCCAAATATGTCTCTTTCGTTGACTGCATATGGCTCGCAGACAAATTTGAGCTGACATTTTTTAACACGATAAGTAATAAATAATTCTACTGTGTCATTTTAAAGTAAAACATTTTACAGAAATTAGTTTTGAAAAGAACATTTAAAAAAAAGATGAGGATTACCGTACGTTCCAGGCCGAGTGGACAGAGGAATTTGCCTTTGTGGAGAGAGCAGGGTCTGTGGTATGTCTAATATGCAATGATAAAATTGCATCGATGAAACGGTCAAATGTAAAGCGGCACTTCGATACACACCTAGCCTCATTTGCATCTAAATATCCAGCTGGGGACAGCAGGAAAAAGGCATGCCAAGAGCTACAGCGGAGAGTGCAAGCCAGTCAGCAGCAACTCCGTGTATGGACCAAGCAAGGTGATGGGAATTCGGCTAGCTTTGCTGGTGCTTTGGCAATAGTAAGGAATGGAAAGCCATTCACAGATGGCGAGTATGCCAAAACGTTCATGCTTGATGTGGCCAATGAACTGTTTGATGACTTCTCAAATAAAGACAGGATAATCAAACTAATAAAAGACATGCCTCTGTCAGCAAAAACTGTTCACGATCGTACCATCATGATGGCAAATAAAGTCGAGGAAACACAAATTAAAGACATAAATGTTATGATGTAGATGCTGACCTGGACCCAAATGCAGACTCCGGAACAGAATTTGAATTGCACTCCACACAGGAGGCATTTAATGGCTGAGTGCAACAAAAAGGGTGACTGGAGAAAACAGACAGGAAGCTGGCAAAACAGAACAGGCTGGACGGGCTACAAAAAACTAATAAACAAACAACAAAATACAACTGGCAGAAATCAAACTGGAAAGACAGATAAACAGGGTGAACCAAACTAGGGCAGTACAAGATATACGAGTACAGTTTGGCACTGGAGTGTGTGAGTGCTGAACTTAAATAGGAAAGGGTGAAATTACTAAATTGATTCTGGCATGCGGAATGTGCAGGGGAGTGGGTGTGAGAGGCTGAATCTAACGAGGGGAAAAAAGGAACGGAATGCGGAATGCAGGGAAGCCACGCCCAGCCTAAAACGAAAGACACAGGGTAAAAGCAAAAACAAGACATGACACGCAAGGAACGGAATGGCAAAAAACACAAGGAAGGTGGACAGAACGGGGCAGCGATGTTACAATAAACGCAGGGACATACTTTTCTCTCGCTTTAGATGAGTCAACAGACGTTAGCCATTTATCTCAGTTTAGTATAATTGCGAGGTATGCTGCAGATGACACACTGCGTGAAGAAAGTTTTGCTGTTTTGCCAATGAAAGGGTCAAGAAGAGGAGAGGAGTTCGCTAAAGAAAAAAATCTAGCGATGGATAAACTTATTTCTGTGTGTACTGATGGTGCTCACTGTATGGGGAAAAACAAAGGATTTGTAGGGCTTCTTCGTGAACATGAAAATAGACCCATCCTAAGTTTTCATTGCATTCTGCACCAGGAGGTGCTCTGTGCTCAAACGTGTGGCAAGCAGCTTTGTGAGGTGATGTCGCTGGTCATTCGAGTAGTCAACTTTATTGTTGCCCGAGCTTTAACCCTCTGAGGTCCGTGCTAAGCTTAGAGGAGGTTTTTGATTTTGACATGGTCTGATATTTATCTCAATTTCATCAACTTAACACACACTTACTCCAAAGTGTTTGATATTTTTATTTGAAGGACAATCACAGCTACATTTATATGCCATCAATAGTTTGGTCAGTATCATATGCAGCTTGTAAATAGATCTACAAACACACACGTTATAAAGAGTAAATTTTTCTGCCGTCACAAAAGTTGTGAAAGCACACACTAAACTATAGTGACGAATTGTTTTGCCAATATGCGTTTGTTCATCAAGGTCTTGTTTATGTAAGGGTGTGAAAATAGTTTAGCACATCTGAGATCTAAATAGCTAAAAACCTGTTTTTATCAGAACTGGTCACATTTATTTCAGGCTGTGGGAGGGCTATATGCTAATTTCAAGAATATTCATGATCCACACCTGAGGCTTGTCCACACCTGTAAAATCTGTCAGATGGGCCATCTCTCTCTCAAAGGCCGTCAGACAAAGAGAAAAGCCATCAGAGTAAACAATAGTCAGTGAGCCATGCAGAAAGTTTTTTTTTCATTTGGGAAGATTCATTGAAAACAAACTAGCCTATATACAAAACATTCCAAATTAAAACATGGTGAGACAATCTGTTCTTTCACAGTCTTTGGTGCCACTTCTCAAAACAGTTTCTGGTCAACTGTAGACACAAGGGAATGTCACAAACCGCTGTTTCCCCGACATCTTGCAGAGTACACATTTCTTGCAACCAACAGAAGCCAATTTGCCAACATCCAGAGTGTTTGGCAGTGGACACAGGCACATGATCAAAAGTAGCCCGTTTTCTGGGTTTAAGATATTTATCGTTAAACGTCTGTTGGAAAACGAAAGCAAAATCCGTGTCTGCGAAGACACGGAAGACAAACAAAACAAAACCAACGAACAGGAACAAACAAATCAAAGTAAACAGGTAAATCCACATATCCAAAAACGTGGTATAAACTAAACGCTGGGAATCTAAACAACAACAAGCACATGAACAAACAAGTTCACGAACAAACAAGTTCTCGAGAGGCAAGAAACATTAATCACAATAGGTACTATCAAGCTAAGCTAGATAATGTCCAAGCGCCGAAACAGAATGTCAGCTGGTTAAATATCCTCCTGTTAATTATTCGCAGTAGTTCGCAATGATTCCGTATAGCATCACAAGACGCGGAATTCATATATTTGGAAATAAAATAAATATCAGCATACACCGTCTGTTGCTGGCAGATCGCAACCGTAAACACAGACAAGATGCGATATAATGTCGGGACATTGTTTACGCTGCGATTTCACACATGGCCCCACGCCCCTCCCCGAGACTAGCTCCTAGTTACCATGTCAATAGAAGGGGGACGGTACTAACAGGTAAAAAACAGAGTAAAAAGCAAGGTTTACTTTTGGTCTAATTAACCGAATTAAAAAAATCTCATATTATTTGCCAGTGCTCAAATCGGAAAGTCGCGATTCTAAGGTTTCTGTCAATGTTTTTGTCGCGTGTACATGATAAAGTATCGCGAAGTTAGAAATAGTAATATACTTTTATTGCTGCTGGGAGCGTCACCGCTCCCGTCGACCTCAGGGGGTTAAATGATCGCCAGTTTAAAGCACTGTTAGACGAAGTTGGGAATAATTATCCCGGTCTGCTTTTACACAGCAATGTGCGTTGGTTGTCAAGGGGGAAGGTGCTCAGCCGTTTTGCGGTTTGCCTGGGTGAAATCCTGACTTTTCTCGAAATGAAAGGCGTTGAGCATCCTGAGATAGCTAACACTGAGTGGCTCCTGCAGTTTCACTATCTCGTGGACATAACTGGACATCTGAACCAGCTCAATGTGAAAATGCAAGGCATTGGAAATACAGTCTTATCCCTTCAACAGGCAGTGTTTGCATTTGAAAGCAAGCTGGAACTCTTTATCAGGGACATTGAAACAGGTTGTCTTCTGCACTTTGAAAGACTGCGAGAATTTAGAGATGCGTGCTTAGCAAGTGACCCCACTCAACATTTTGATCTCCAGCAGCTAGCTGGCTTTATGTCCAATCTCCTGCAGTCATTCAAAGCGCGTTTTAGAGAATTCTGTGAGTATACTGGTCTTTTTAAATTCATCACTCATCCACACGAGTGTGCAGTGGACAAAGCCGACCTGACATGCATCCCTGGGGTCTCCATCAGAGACTTTGAGGTGGAAGTTGCTGACCTGAAGGTATCAGACATGTGGGTGAGTAAGTTCAAGTCACTGAATGGAGAGTTGGAAAGACTTGCGCGACAGCGAGCAGAGCTGACGAGTGAACACAAGTGGACAGAAATGAAAAAACGTCAACCTGAAGACCAGCTGATTCTCAAAACCTGGAACGAGCTTCCTGTCACATACCACACAATGCAGCATGTGAGTATTGCCGTATTGACCATGCTTGGCTCTACATACGCATGTGAGCAGTCTTTCTCGCATCTGAAAAACATAAAGACCAACCTACGCTCACGTTTAACTGATGGAAGCCTCAACGCCTGCATGAAGCTTAACCTCACCACGTATGAACCAGACTACAAGGCCATCAGCAAAACCATGCAGCACCAGAAGTTCCATTAATGGCAAGAAGTATTTAATTTATTATTGGTTAGCTACAGTATAACACCAATATTATTAAGAAGAGAGTACGCCCCCATCTACATCAACGGCCTCACAGTGGAGAGGGTCAGTGACTTCAAGTTCCTCGGAGTACACATCTCCGAGGACCTCACATGGGCCACACACACCATGCACGTGGTGAAAAGGGCCCAACAACGCCTGCACAACCTCAGACGGCTGAAGAAATTCAGCATGAGCCCCTGCATCCTCAGAATGTTCTATAGCAGCACCGTCGACAGCGTCCTGATGTGCTGCATCACCGCCTGGCATGGGAGCTGATCCACCCTCGACCGGAAAGCACTACAGAGGGTGGTACGATCAGCCCAGCACATCGTCGGTGGCGAGCTTCCCTCCCTCCAGGACATTTACACCAAGCGATGCATGGCCAAGGCAAAGCAGATTATCAAGGACACTTACCACCCCAGCAACAAACTGTTCACACTGCTACCATCAGGCAGGCGATACCGCAGTATCAAATGCCAAACAAATAGACTAAGAGACCGTTTCTACAGCCAGGCCATCAGGCTGCTGAACAATGAGCGCTGATCTCACTGAACTGTCACTCATATCATCATACATCTTACTTAGGCTACTTGTATATATCTCACTCATATTTACTGCTATGATGACTTTTTGCACACCACTGTACATTATTCGCTGCTAATGACTGTGATATTGCACAAGACACTGCACAGATATTTGATTACCTCTTTTTGCATATTTGTCCTTTTCGTACTTACTATTACTTCTTCTTATTACTTACTTATTATTATTATTATTTAATGTCATGTAACTGCATTCGGTGGTGCTTGCAGTCGGAAGCTTTCTCCGAGAGAGGCCCGCTACAGCGGAATAGAAAAAGAGTGTTTGGCGATCAAGTGGGCCTCTCTCACCCTCCGGTATTACCTCCTGGGCAAAGTATTTACCGACCACACATGCCTCCAGTGGTTGCATAAAATGAAAGACACCAACTCCAGGATCACTCGGTGGTATCTTGCATTACTGCCATTTTGCTTCCGTGTGGTCCATTGGCCAGGGTCCGCGAATGGGTGCGCGGACTTCCTCTCCAGGGAGGGGGTGGGTATGCCGAACTGAATGGGCCCTGGCCACATTCTGGCAATGGAGGGGTGTGGAAGGCGTCAGTCTCGGCAGCTAATCAGGGCGATTAGCGGCCATGCCTACTGGCAGAGGAGCCAGCGCACACACCAGTCCAGGGTTTGACAATTAAACCTGTCTGCTTAAAACTGCTCTGCTCTCTTCAGTAGGTGGCTGGAACCAGGAATGAGAAGGCGTTAGAGACCAAGGAGCGAAAGAAAGAAAGAGAGAAAGAAAAATAAAGTAAAAGTATCGAACAGGAACTGAAAAGTTTCCGTTCTATATTGTTTAATTTGGTTTGTTATTTTCAGTTTATTGTTTTTGTCCCGAACCCGTGAGGGCGACGGACGAAGAGGTTCTGTTTTATTTTAGCCTCCCGGTCTCATTCTCTGCCCTGTGTCTAGGGACAGAGAACCGTGATTAAATAATAAAAACCTGGTCCGTAGACCGGCAAAATCCACTCTGTCTCCGACTGCTCTGTTTCCATCCAGGGATTGTCACGTGGAGTGTGACAAAACCATATTTACATTCCACCATATGAAAAAACGCCTAGCACATCACTTTTCAGTAAACATTTTAGCATGTCAAATATCAATCAGTAGAAATTGCAAAACCACTTACTTTAAAATGATGCAGCAGGTCCTCGCATTTTGCATGCCCCATGAACTGGGAACCCAAACAACGGGACTGAACATGGCCATTCTCCCAAAAGCGGATGTGGAGGTCTAATTGTTTTTTCTTTGTGGACTGGTTGAGGCTTTCATCAAACATTAAAACAAATGCACCTGCTTTGTTCAATGGGAGCTTAGCTCTTTTATGAAGTCCAAATTTGAGCCATTTTGTCCTTGCCACGCGTGACAGTCTTCGCTATCTCCGAGCCTGGGAACATAGCCTGGAACAGTTGAGAAATACCTTTGTTCAATGAGTGGTGCATCACGGCAGTGTTGAGACACCACAAAATTTCCACCTGGAGGGCTGAATTTTTTTTTTTTTACATTAATTAATATAACATTACATATTTTGTTTCTGAATTGTGGGCTAGCAGTGTAATGGTTAGGGAGCTGGGTTTGTAACTCAGAGGTTGCAGGTTCAATTCCCAGGTGGGGCACTGCTGTTGTACCATTGAGCAAGGTATTTCTGACTTTTTAATGCTATTTAAGGCCTTAATTTTTGCTAAATTGATTTAATGATTTTTCATACTTTTCAATGACCCACAGAAACCCTGACATAAGGATGTTCAGCCCCCTCAACACTTCCTACACAGTATACACATCACTTCTGTTGCATAGTACTGTAAAATAAATGTAAACTGTGTAAGTCGCTCTGGATAAGAGCATCTGCTAAATGCCTAAAATGTAATGTAATGTAAATGTAGGGTGGACCAGAACAGGGGCAGAGGTGAATCGCTGCTTGAGGTCCTGGAATGCCCTCCCCGCCTCAGGAGTCCAACAGAATTGGCAGCTATCCCCCTAGTCAGGGCAGTGAGAGGCGCAGGAAGGGAACTGAAATTGCAGATGAACCACCGGTAGAAGTTGGCAAAGCCGAGGAACTGTTGGACCTGCTGGACAGAGGTGGGCTGAGACCAGTCCGTGATAGCCTGGGTCTTGCAGGGATCTATCTGCACATAGCCTCGAGCAATGATGTAGCCCAAGAAGGACACCCTGGAGACGTGGAACTCACACTTCTCAGGGTTCACGAAGAGGTGGTTCTGGAGAAGCCACTGCAGCACCTGCCTGACATGCAGGACATGATCTTGTGGAGAGCTCAAAAAGATGAGGATGTCGTCCAGGTACACAAAGATTAAATGGTTGAGCAGATCCAGGAGAGCGTCATTGATCAGAGCCTGGAACACAGCGGGAGTGTTAGTGAGACCGAAAGGCATAACGAGGTACTCATAGTGGCCATTAGGGGTGTTTTTTTTCAATAATATATTTTTTTATTGATTTTTTAACACATTTAACACAAAACATACAATATATTCCATCATACTTGCCAACTGTGCACATCACCAAAGTAAAAATTAAATAAAAATGTAATTAAATAAAAAACAAACACAAGAAAAAAAAAAAAAAAAGGACAAACATGGAACATTTAAGGATATAGTCAAATACTATACTCCCAGTCAACCAACACCCGTAAGTCACTCCTGCAACCAGCATGCCTGCATCTGTCCATATACACTTTATAGTTTGTTAATTATTTTATTCCACACACTATCAAATTGATTACATTTATTTTTGTCCTCTACTAGCGATCTTTCCATATTTAAGTAAAATGCCATTGAGATCTTCCACTGTTCCATCATTGGCAATGTTGGGTCTTTCCATTTCTTTAAGATTAGTTTCTTTATAATCAATGATGACAATAGTATGACCCAGCCATTTGGATATCTTAAGTTCTCTGTATTTTGGAATATGCATATGTTAGGTGTAAAGGTAATGGAAACGTTAAGTGTTTCAGATAGCCATTTCTCAACCTGCTTCCAAAGTTGTTGGACTACTTCGCATTCCCAAAAGGAGTGTATAAGTGAATCACTCTTTTTATTACACTTCACACAGATATCTGATACCTTTGAATCAAAATGTTTAATCCGATCTCATGTGTAATACATTCTCATCATTAATTTATATTGGATTAATCTTAAATCTCATTAGTGATATTTAAACAGTTTTTTCCATTTTGCATCCGTATCCTTAACTTTTAAGTCTTGATTCCATTTACTGTATATTTTAGTCAGTATATTGTTGCTGGTTTTTGATTTGACCAATATTTTTAAACTTTTCCTTATGAGTTTTCTTCCATCAGAGTCAAAAAACACTTGTTATATTTCACTGCTGCTGCTTGGATATTCCAAATTGTAATCTTTAAGTATCCAACTTTTAAGTTGTAGATATTTCCATGTTTCCACGTCAGTTAAATAGTAAGCCTCTTTGATTTTGGAGAAGGTCATTCATTTATTTTCTTTTAATATATCTGCTATGTACAGTACCAGTCAAACGTTTGAGTACACCTGCTGGAAACTAGGTTTATCTCATAATTGACAATGTTTTACACCGTATAAGTTTCTTTAAATAATTGAAAATTACAAAAAACACATGTAACAATAAACAAAAGGAACATCAAAGCAATGTTCAATACAATTTAATTGAAAATTGAATCTTGGATTCCTCAAAATAGCCACCCTTTGCTGTGATAACAGCCTCACAAACACGGGCCATTCGGTTAATACGTTTCAGCAGGAAATCACCCAATATGTCTTCCCAGCTCTCCTGCAGCAATTCCCAGAGACACTTGAGGGTTGCTTTGCTTTGACTGTTCTGTCCAGTTCATCCCATACAAGTTCTATGGGATTGAAGTCTGGACACTGGGCAGGCCAGGTCCTTAGTTTGAGTTGTCCTTCATGTTCCCCCTTCACCAGATAATATAATATACGCCATTTAGCAGACGCTTTTATCCAAAGCGACTTACAGTAGTGAATGCATACATTTTCAGTATATCTGGCCCCAGTGGGGATTGAACCCACAACCCACAAGTGTTGCCAACACTGTGCTCTACCAACTGAGCCACAGAAAACCAGAGATAGATCTTGCACAACTTCAAGGTGTGTTTCGGGTCGTTATCTTGCTCAAGAATGAAGGAATGCCCGCTTAGCCATAGTCCAGATGGAAGGTGTACTTAAACGTTTGACTGGTGCTGTGGTTTATTTTATTCGTCCTCCATTTTTCCCATGCTATTGATTTATGTTGAATAGTTAACCAATGATTATTCCATAATTTTGTAGTTTTTGGAATTGTTATGGGTTCTTGCAGGGTTGTTGTATAGTTAATAATAGTTGTGGAATTGATGTTTTAATGTCGGTAATATAACACATGAGATCGTCTGCAAATAGGCTTAGTTTATGATGGTAATTTCTAATCATCATGCCTGATAGTTCTTTATTCTTTATTTGAGCCAGTGTTTCTATTGCAACTGCAAACAAAGACAGTGATAGTGGGCAACCTTGTCTAGTTCCTTTTGTTAGGTAAAATGGTTTAGATAACACGCCATTTGAGAGAATTTGAGCGGTTGGACTTTTATTAAGTATTTTTATAACGTTAATAAATTCTGGGAGGAAATTAAACACTTGTAAACTTTTAAATACATATGGCTACTCCACCCGGTCAAATGCCTTTTCGGCGTCTACCGACATGAGTGCTAGATTGATACCATATTTCTTTGCATATTGGATGGTTGCTAAACATGTTCTTGTATTGGTACACAGGTTTCTCTTTTGAATAAATCCAGCTTGGTCTGGGTGAATTATCTCTGGTAGTACTTTTGCAATTCTGTTATTTATAACTTTTGTTATTATTTTATTGTCACAATTAATTAAGCTAATTGGTCTGTAGTCTGCAGGTGTATAGCCTTTCCTTCCTGGTTTTAGTATGACCGTAATTACTGTTTGGTACATGGTCTTTGGTAAGGATGCACTCACTTTCATATAAGATAGGACATCCAAAAATAATGAACTTACATTCTCCCAAAATATTGTGTAGAACTCAATGGGGAATCCATCTAATCCTGGTGCTTTTCTGTTAAGAAACTTTTTGATTGCTTCCAGTACTTTTTCTGGAGTTATGTAATTTGTCAAGTTCTCTTTCTGTTCAGTATTGATTTGTTTTAAATCTATTGAGTTGAAGAATAGTTGGGGATCATACTTCTATTGTTTTATCTCCGATACAATTGTTCATAATTCAGTTTAAACTGATCATTAATCATTAGATTGTTATATATTGGTTCTTTACTTTGTGGGTCTTTAATTACTACTGTAGACTTAGTTAATATGTTTTTTGTTAGTGCACATAGTTGTTTCCCTGTCTTGTTTGCAGATATATAATATAATTTATTAGAGTGAAATTTATAGTCATTGGCTCTCATTAATAATAAATTATCATATTTACATTTCATCACTTGAAGTTCCTTCCTATCTTTTTCATTCATACACCTCTTATGCCTTTTCTCTAGCTTTTATTTATCAGTATCCCAACACCTCTACTATTAGAGCTGTATGCATGTAAAGCTTCTCCTACCAAATTTATTTTAAGGTAGTGAATTTCCCCGCATTTAAAGTGAGTTTCTTGCAAAAATGCAATACCGGAGGATATCTTGTCCAAATGGTTTAAAACTTTATGTTTTTTTGTACCCTCGCGGAGGCCATTCACATTCCACGTTGTTATTTTAAACATGTTAGGGACACTTTGTATTATTGGGATTTCAGCCATATTCATTAAGGGTATGGATAGACAGGGGCATATTACCCAACCTTTTTACTTTGGCATATTCCTTTTCAGATATTTTAAGCAAATATGGGTCTTGTAAATGATTTATGATCGGCTGTATAGAGACCTTCCTTATCTGAGATGGGGAAAACATGTACAATATAGACAAGTTGAGACAAATTGGAATAGGTACTGAGTAATTTACAAAAAGTACATGACTGACTGGGACAGACGTTAAGACGCAGTCAGGACAAACTGACTTACACACTAAGACATGAGAAAACCTTGAACACATAGCACTTAAACATAGACTAACACTTACACATATAACATATAGTATAGTGCACCTGATGTGCACTCTGGGGCATTTCATCCCACCCCTACTATAGACTGCAATGAGCTTCGTACCCCAAAACTTTCGCTCCATTGCAGGGTTGCAGCATAATGCGTGGCCGGCAGCCTTTTTCTTGAAAACCCAAATTACAATTTAAAATTTACAGTTTACAATTTACAATTGGTCTGGTGGTCATGCAACAAAAACATTTAGCAAATATCAATCGTAATATTCAATCGACTAACAAAGTTAATGACTTTACCGTCCTTATCGCTATTCTTAGCCATGACCTTTCTTGACAGCTCTGGACAGTCTGCCCAGAAGTGATTGGAAACCCCACAATAAAGGCAGCACCTCTCTCACATCCTCTGGTCGCATCCTGCTGGGAGAGACGGGTCCTGCCCAACTGCATGGGCTCCTCACTTGTGGCAGCTGGGGTGACCTACGACAGACTTGGGGTGACCTGGGACAGCTTAGGATGACTTGAGGTGGCAGGGGTAGGTGGGGAAGGAGCTGGGGCTGCAGTCGAAAACCTCTGTTCTCTGCGCCACTCCCTTAGCCGGTTGTCTATGTGGACTGACCGGGTAATGAGGGACTCCAGGTTGTCCTCAAGTTTTCAGGATGCCAGCTCATCCTTAATCGCTTCTGATAACCCATAGTAGAAGGTGGAGATGAGAGCTTCGCTATTTCACATGCTCTCAATGGAAAGTGTTTGGAACTCAATGATGCACTCTGCCACACTGCGAGAGCCCTGGTGAAGGTTAAGAAGCCTCTTTGCCACCTCCCAGCCACTCATAGGATGGTCAAAAACTCTCTTCATCTCACCGGTGAAAGACTGGAGATCCCGGCAGGGGGAAACCCCCGACACTTGCTGACATGGTTTCAGTCTTTTTAGGTAAAAGGAGTATAACCTCTGTGACAGGTCACAGGAATTTCTTTGCAGTACGTTGAATGGTGACCTTGAGTTCTACCTTGCGTACCTTTCCTCACTGTTTGGGCAGGCGGAAGTGACCCATGACATCGGCCACTACTGGCGAGTCTTTCAACCGCACAAGGTCTCCCACTTGAAGGTTATGAGGAGCTTCATTCCACTTCCAACGACTGTGCAAGGTAGGGAGGTACTCGTGGCTCCAACAAGGTTAGAGCTTGCTACTGAGGCTCTGCACTTGCATCCACTGGCTCTTGAAGAGGCCTCTGTCAATTAAGTCTCCATGAGCAGGTGCGCTAACCTTTTGTGTAAATAACGTTGCAGGCGTTAATATGAATGGTGAGTCTGGATCGAAGTCAGGCATTGGTGATGGCTGTAACCTCAGCCATGAGGGCCTACAGGACACCATGTGAGAGTTGAGCAGATGTGCTCTGGAGTAGCATGGAGTCTCAGATTCTGCACATCACTCCAATCATGCACTCCCAGGCACCTCCCATGTGTGACAAGTGAGGAGGATGGAATTTCCATATTCAGCCAGGTTGATTTAAGTACCTTTGGACAATAGCCCCCCCCCTTGTTGCTGCTCCTTTGTGAATTCAAACTCCTTACAGGCTCCAAATCAATGTGTTCCATTATCTGATGGGCAGATGGGTTATCCATAGGCTCATGAATGGCAAAGAACCTCCTAAGTGTGTTGATGTAAATTGAGGTGTCCATGGATTCTATAATGCTCAAACTGTTTTGAGATAAGATGTCTCCCTTTGGTTTGAGTGAGGAAGCTTATCACCTGGGGACGGACCTTAATGGCCAACTCTGGACTAACCAGGTTCAAAGGATCTTGCATTTCTCGGTGAGCTTGATAGGGTTTGTACAGGAAAGCTGGCCCTGTAACATTCATTAACGCTACCTCACTAGAATTACTGGTGAGATGGGACACGGGAACTGACCTCGGTTGGATTGTGCTCTGTTAGCAAATAGTGCCACTGCCAATCTGGCCATGAAGATTGTCGAATACGCTGGATTCTGTTGTGTCCATACACAAAGAAGCATTTGGTCTCATTGTATATGTACCCAATGAATATCTTGCTTTCACAGTAGAAGTTTACTGAATCAGGTTTCAGCTCTATTTAGTCTATTTGTCTATTTAACTCATCTCTTCCATTTCAACAGCTAAATGCTGCCGGGGTATAGTCGGCCCAGACTGGGGGTTAATTTAGCTTTGCTAGAATTAAATCCATATCCCATTGTACATCTTCGTCAATGATTCTGAGGTAAGCCCCTGCACCAATAGCTTTGGTGGATACATGTGAAAACACACATAACTTGTGCGTTTTTGAAGTGTAGATGCATGTCATATGAAGCTGCTTCAAATCTTGAGGTGAATACTTCCACACCTCCCATTCTTTCAGCTTTCCCTCTGGAAGAGGTGAGTCCCAATTACACATACCTACAGAGAGTTCCCACAGTAGAGCTCTGCCCTGTATAGCTATTGGAGCTACCAGGCTAAGAGCGTTGAAGAGGTTGTTTACCTTTGACAGGACTCCATGCTACTATCTCCAGCAAAGAACGACTGTGTTGCATCTTTTATGCCAATGGAATGGTCCTGTAGGAGGAATGCCTTCATCGCAGTAGCACTGTTTAAAGTAATCTTGTTTAGTTTGACTCTGCTAAAGATGCTGTGCAGCAAATCGATTACTTCTGTATCTGTACGCATAACTTGAGCCCGTCATATAAATAGAAGTGTCTCCACAAACCATTGTGTGGCAGAACTATGCTCGTACTGACCTACCTGAGAGGCTTGTCTGAGCCCATAGATAGGGACTGTAGGAGATAAGAACATAAGAACATAAGAATGCATAACGACAAGAACGGGCCATTCAGCCCATCTAGCCTTGTCATGTCCTAATCTAAAAAGTACCTAGTACTGCATCTAGCCTGGACTTGAATAGCCAAAATGTTTCTGCCTCTACTAGCTGATCTCGCAAGCTGTTCCAGGCATTTACAACTCTCTGTGTAAAAAAAACCCATCATAATATCCATGCAGTTTGCCTTTAACTAAATTCCACCTGCAAACTCTTGTTCTGCTAACCGAACTCATATAAAAAAATATTTGGTAGTTCGCTTTGTTAATCCCTTTTAGGAATTTAAAAACCTCAATCAAATCCCCCCTAAGTCTCCGTTTGCTAAGGTTGAATAGATTGAGTGCCTTAAGTCTATCCTCATAACTTTTACCTTTCATACCACTTGCCACTCTTTGAACATTTTCAAGCGCTTCGATATCTTTCTTGTCTTGTGGTGCCTAGAACTGCACACAGTACCCTAAGTGAGATCTGGCAAAGGCATTATATAACATCAATACAACATCCTTTGATTTATTCTCAATACTTTTTCTTATGTATCGCAGCATCCTGTTAGCCTTTTTCACTGCTGTAGCACACTGCTTAGATGCAGATAGACTTCGATCAACTACAATTCCTACATCTTTTTAAAATTGAACACATATTAATTTTTATTAATGTCTTGTAATTTTATTTCCCACATGCATAACTGTACATGTAGCAATATTGAATGTCATCTGCCACGTTTCTGCCCATTCTTGGATTTTAGTTAAATAATCTTGGACTACCTTAGTTGATTCCAAACTGTTTGCTACACCACCAGGTTTAGTATCATCTGAAAATGTAACTATTTTGCTACCAACATCCCTATCAATATCATTTATGTAAATAAATCATTTATGCAGAGGTCCCAGCACCGTTCCCTGTGGCACCTAGGTCAGATACAACCCCACCTACTGTTACTCTTTGTATTCGCCCTTCTAGCTAATTATGAACCCACTCTGAAACAACTCCTGTAATTCCTACTGAATTAATTTTAAGGATGAGCTTCTCATCTGGTACCTTATGCTTTTTGAGTCCAAATATATCATATCATAAGCCTGGTTCAGGTCAAGGTTTTTATCCTATTATTTTTCAAGAATGATTCCAACTTGTCTCTAAAAGTACATTCCAGTATTTTACATGAGATGCAAGTCTGTCAGACCTATAGGTCAGTATGGTCCCCCTTTTTATATAAACATCGAACAAAAAGTTCGGAAATTTGTGTTTGGTAGATTATTTCTCTGTTGTAACAATGCTTCTTGGCAATACATTGTGTACGGTTGGAAAGCCTGTTTATTTCCCTTTTCAATGGTGCCCCATTTGTAAGGAACATACATTTGTGGGATGAGCAGCACAGCTGAGTATGTGGGTTGCGCCCATGAAAAATGTGCCAAATCTTCTCTGCCAATGCCAAACAGCACCTGTGAGCATGGGCCCTGCTACAGTGGCCAATTGGTGTCTGCTCCAAGAATCGGCATGCCACGTTTGTCTGATCTCGATAAGGCCCGTGCGATAGGGCAACTTCAAGCTGGTGTTCCGCAAAAGCAAGTTGCAGCATTATTTGGAGTGAGCCCTAGTACCATCTCCAAACTGAAGGCCAAGTTCCATGAAACGGGGGATGTCAGAGACAGACCGCGAAGTGGGCGTCACAAGAAGACGACACCCCAAGAAGACCGGTTCCTCACCCTTTGAGCACTTAGGAACCGTAGGCTGTCTTCTACAGATTTGCAGTCATGGTTTGCAGGACAATATGGCGCACGGCTCTCGGCCCAGACAATCCGGAACAGACTGCACGCTGCCAATCTCCAGGCTCATAGGGCTGCCTGGAGGCCTGCCATGACTGCCCTTCACCATCAGGCCCGTTTGCGCTGGTGTCGGCAACACCTGCACTGGAACCTGAACATGTGGAGGAACGTTATGTTCAGCAATGAGTCCAGATTCTGCCTACGGAAGTTGGATCGTAGGGTCAAAGTGTGGAGAAGATGCGGAGAACGCTATGCTGTTTGCTGCACCGATAAAGTAACACCTTTTGGTGGAGGTAGTGTGACGGTGTGGGGCGGCATCTCCATCACTGGAAAAATGAGGCTTGTCATCATTAGAGGCAATCTCAATGCAGAGATATCGAGATGAGATTCTGCAACCAGTGGCAATCCCATATCTCCACAGTCTGGGAAAGAACTCCATCCTCCAAGATGACAATGCTCACCCCCACAGAGCGGGGTTTATCAGAGACTACCTCCAAAATTTGGGAGTAGAGAGATTGGAATGGCCTGCCAACAGTCCTGACCTCAACCCAATTGAACACTTGTGGGATCAGCTTGGGCGTGCTGTTCGTGCTAGAGTGACCAACACAACCACGTTGGCTGACTTGCGACAAATCCTGGTTGAGGAGTGGAATGCCATCCCACAGCAGTGTGTGACCACGCTGGTGACCAGCATGAGGAGGAGGTGCCAGGCTGTTGTGGCTGTGTATGGTTCTTCCACATGCTACTGAGGCTCCTGACTGTTTGTTAAATGAATAAATTGTAAAATTGCCAATATGTCTTGTTTCTTCCTTGTTACTGATAAACTTCAATCATCCAATCCACCAAACAACACCAAACAAGAGTCAATAGCAACAGCAGAATAAGCTGTTTGGCACTGGCAGAGAAGATTTAGCAAATTTCTCATGGGCGCAACCCACATACTCAGCTGTGCCGCTCATCCCACAAATGCATGTTCCTTACAAATGGGACACCATTTAAAAGGGAAATAAACAGGCTTTCCAACGGTATACAATTTATTGCCAAGAAGCATTGTTACAACAGAGAAATAATCTACCAAACGCAAATTTCCGAACTTTTTGTTCAATGTTTATTTTTATATACTACCCTGCTTCCAGTCACCTGGCATTTCTCCAGCATTTATGGATTGCATAAAAATATCTGTCAATGGTTTATACAGTATATCATTTCCCCAAGTTTGTATAGTACTTCTACGTCCCTTATCTCAAAGTCCTTCAAAACATTCTGTACATTGGCCTACATTTAGGCATATTTATATATCTCTTCTCTAGTAAAGCTCTCAACAAAGTAACTGTTTAGTGTGTTAGTCTTATGTTACGCCTCACAGCAAGAAGGTCTCGGGTTCGAATCCAGGCCGGGGGCCTTTCTGTGCGGAGTTTGCATGTTCTCCCCGTGTCCGCGTGGGTTTCCTCTGGGTACTCCGGTTTCCTCCCACAGTCCAAAGACATGCACGTTAGGCTAATTGGAGAGTCTAAATTGCCCGTAGGTATGAGTGTGTGAGTGAATGGTGTGTGTGCCCTGCGATGGATTGGCGAACTGTCCAGGGTGTATTCCTGCCTCTCGCCCGGAACGCATGCTGGGATAGGCTCCAGCACCCCCCCGCAACCCTGACCAGGAATAAGCGGCTTAGATAATGGATGGATGGATGGATGGATGGAGTCTTATGTTATGTATTTTTGTGTTCTGCTTGTTTTTGTATTTTATTATTTTCTCCGTGTTCGTTTATTATTCACGTTAGTTCCCACGTCTACCTGTGTTCCTTGTTATTCGAGAATCCACTCCTTGTCTTTGTCGTTGCACTATTTCGGCTATATGGGTTTTGCACTCTCTCTTTGTCAGAACGTTGATAAAGTTTCCCAGTGCCGATTGTCAGAGGGAGGGGAGGACACAAAGGAGCTGCGGATGTCTGCAATTTTCTCCTCGAAGAAAACAGCAAAGTCATCTGCAGTGAAGGGGGACTGAGGTGGGGGAGGAGGTGTGCTGAGGAGAGAGGAGAAAATAGAGAACAGTTGATGAGGTTTAGAGATAGAGTTTTGAATTTTTCAGTCGGACTGATAGGATGAAAGGTCGGATGGGTCCCTGGATTTCGCCCACTTCCTCTCAGCAGCACGGAGGCTGGCCCGGGAGGTGCGCAGGGTGTCGGACATCCAGGGACTAGGAGAGGATGAGCGTGCAGGTCTGGGGAGAAGAGGACAGAGAGAGTCAAGTGCTGAGGACAAAGATGAGATTAGGGTGGAGGAAGCAGTGTCAGTGGGGAGTCTAGAGAATGCTTTAAGGGGGGGAGGGAAGCAGTGACAATGGGAGCGAGAGAAGAGGGTGAGAGGGAGCGAAGGTTACGACGGGCAGTGATAGTGGGTGTTGGAGGAGGGGAGGGAGGATGGGGGGCAAGGGAGAGGGAGAAGGAAATGAAATGGTGATCAGATGTATGCAAGGGGGTAACTGTGAGATTGGAGCAGGGGCAGTTCCTCAGGAAGATCAGGTCTAGGAGGTTGCCTGCCTTGTGGGTTGGGGGAGAGTGTTGCAGGGAGAGGTCGAAGGAGTGGTGTAGTGGTAGGAAGGCAGCAGACTGGGGGGCCTCTAGGTGGATGTTGAAGTCTCCCAGGAGGATCAGCAGGGTGCCGTCCTCAGGGAAGGAACTGAGCAGGGTGTCTAGCTCGTCGAGGAAGCATCCCAGGGGCCCTGATGGACGATAAACAACAACAATAAAGAGGTTAGTAGGATAGGTGATGGAGACAGGGTGGTATTCAAAAGAGGATATAGACAGGTTGGAGAGGGGAACAACTGAGAACTTCCATGTGGGAGAGATAAGCAAACCTGTACCACCACCACAGCCGGATGGCCAGGGGGTGTGGGAAAAGGAGTAGGCAGACGAGAGGGCAGCAGGAGTAGTGGAGTTGTCAGGGCTGATCCAGGTCTCGGTGAGGGCGAGAAACTGGAGGGACAAGAGGGAGGCATGAGCAGAAATTAAGTCGGCCTTCCGTGTGGCAGACTGACAGTTCCATAGCCCCCCTGAGATTGTGAAGTTCTCACAAAGGGTCAGGGGGGGGTAGGAGAGATTCCGTTGTCGCAAGAGGGTGCGACGCTGGAAGCGCCTTCTGAATGGGAGAGAGCAGACTGTTATGGGGTGCAGGCACATACTAGGAGGGAGCGACGTGTCGCTCTGACAAAGCAAAAAGAGGGATCAAACAGCTGAGTCAAATAGCGTGATAATTACACGGATTTACTCAGGACTGCTTGCAATTCATTACAATCAAACCAACAATTGCGGATAAACAGTCGAAACTAACGAATAACAAGGCTAATCTAATTCAGTAATAGCTAGCAATTAAACACCAATAAGCTACACAAGGTTTAGAAACTACAGATAACTAACAGAAATCAGTCAAAACTAACGCGGTAAACTTAGCAAACCAAAGATACTCAACACGACGGGACGGCACCAGCAGATCAGTTCACAAAGACGGGTAGACACTTTTCTGCATGCATGCTAAATTTCTACAGAGCATACTAATAAGTTCCTGGAGCTTTAGAAATTCTGCAGGGCAGTCGAGAATAGCAAGTTAGGCTTCAACATCAAGAATGTTGCTCTCGAGATGCTTCACAAGCTGACAACGGTCGCAGGTTAAAGCCTCCTGGAAGTCTTCCTCCAGAAATGTAATCATTACACAACACTCACACTGCCCTGCCGATTACCACATTTTAACCCCTAAGTATATTAAGCTAATTCTCCCTGCAACTGAACAAATTACTGCCAAGACAGAGACACTAAGTCAATAAAATGACAACCAGCATCGAGGTGGATACGAACAGACAGGTGCCGAAATTAAAATGGCAACAAAACCACTTTTTATAGCTAACTTAGCTAACATTAGATCCGGTTGATTATACCAAGTGATCTAGCAGCAGCCAACCGAAACAATTACCTCTTAACTGTAAAAAGTTATTTAAAGTTATACACTTAAAGTTAAACAAAAGCTAGCTAGTTATCTAATATTCCCCTGCTCTTGGACTTGCTCCTGAGAGGGCGAAAAACCACAGAAAATCTCACATCAGCTAAATGCAATGCTGAATTTGGTAATCGGTTAGCTTTTTAACAAGCTTGCCCAAGCGAGAAGGGTAAAAATGGGAAAGTTCCCTCTCTGTCCCCTAACAACAACAGAAGTTAACGTCAGGAGCAAATCCACTTACCCTTTTAGAGTTGAACGCCAAAATTCAATCCTAATAATCCCAATCACTGAAAACAGTAGCAAACAAACTGCTGTAGCATCTCAGCAAGTTCTCTACATGAACGATCTTATCTGACAAGAGCAATCAACCTCAGAGAGGGCAAGAGCAATCAGAAAGGAGAGCAATCAGAAATCTGGGTTGTTGGTATTGCTGAAGACATAAACCTTCATCCTATATTCAATGATGTCCTTTGCCATGACATTGTTACAGTACTACACAAAACACCCTGATTTGGTCAGGCGTTTGAGGGTGGTATACCCTGAAGGTCAGCAGATACCAACACTCTTCACATTCTTTCAGTAGGGGTGCTAGCTTAGCATGATCATTCTCAAATATTTTCTACATGAAGGCAACAAATTTCTCTTTCATCTCTGGGTTCTTTTCTAACATATGTATTCCAGAATGAGTGTATTCATTGTGTTTTGTGCTTTGCATATCCGTAACACACAGCTTGCTAGCCAGCTACAACTAACTAGCATCGCATAGCTTGGATAGTGGTAACATTTATTAGTAACGTTTCTTTACGACCCGCCTTCTTTTAACCGAGATCTCTGCATGCCATCGTATTAACCATTCTAATATCTAGCACATCGGGTACTTGACTTCATTCATTCTGGTGAATAGTCGTTTGACAAATTAGCTAGTCAATAGCTAAATAATTCAACTTGGTTCGATACCGTGCGTGCATATAGAGAAACACCCATGCATGTATGCATGTACACACACACACACACGCACAGAGGAACGCACTGATTGTTCCCATCCTATCTCCATCCTACCATTACATCAAATGTCGGTTTTCATTTTATTTATCCCATTTTCACCACTGTACTCTTTAGTCTGTCTTGTTTAATAAATTATAATTTGTTAAACCTGGTTGTCAGTCTGATTATTGTTTGGATAAATACTTGAGCCTACCACCTTAAAAAATGTATGCCTGTTTCTAAGTTACAGATTTTTGTCTTTTTAATATTTTATATTACAATTCATAATCATAATTTTTGAATGAATTATATGAGACTGATTCATTAAGATTGCTATTGATGTTTTGTCTGTTTGGTTTTGATATAGCTGACCGAAGCCACATACATTTCTATTGTATTATTCATTATATTATATATTGAATTTCATGAATATAATTAAAATATATATATTTAGTAAAATATATAATTTTCTCCCAATTTAGTAGCCAATTACACCCTCTATTTTTCATGTCAATCCCCCCCTCATATTACAAGTTCACTGCGGTAGCCCT
Organism: Aldrovandia affinis; assembly: GCA_029706075.1. Classification (NCBI taxonomy): domain Eukaryota; kingdom Metazoa; phylum Chordata; class Actinopteri; order Notacanthiformes; family Halosauridae; genus Aldrovandia; species Aldrovandia affinis. The sequence goes on along the minus strand of JAINUG010000249.1, from coordinate 1,200,369 downwards.
GTGACCAGCAGTGACAGAAGCAAAATAACGTCTCCTCCGAGACGATACTCGCTAAGCCTGTGGACCATAACTCCGATATTCCAGAGCCACTCCTATATGCAGCGGACTCATATCGGCTTCCCTCCCCTCTCCCTGAGGCAGACAGACAATTTCCGCCCCCTAGTGGCATTCCCGGCCAGAGCCAACTCTGTCGCAGTGGCCAGTGTCGAACCAATAGACCTCCTGGGAGGCCGGATACCCTTTTACAGGGCCCAGCAACCGATTGTCACTACACTATTTGGTTGTCACATAAGGACATATACAGTATGTATGCTCCCTACACCTGGGTACTCTGAAGGGAAGAGGTTTGATCCGACTAGTTTTCTTATCTTTGTAGATCTCCTTGTCCATAGTCTTTAAAAAGATGTAATCTTCGGTGGAGAGAGCCGTTTAGTTATCTTTTTCTGTCTTGTGTGCCTGAGTTTGTCTTCAGTTGCTTTTTCTATAGGGCTTCCTCTGCATGGAAATGGAACTCCTCTGCTATGGTTCACCTTTTCTTTAAGGCAAATTTAACTCTGGCATGGATTGAAGAAGGAAGGACATCCATTCTCCAGTACACTTGTCTTACACTTTACATGTGTGCATTTCCCAGACATATTTCTCCAATCAGAGCCCATCGAGTCTCTGTGTGAAGGGGGCATTGTGTGGTCTGTTGATTTGCTGTCTCATCTTAGGAATTCTGACAGTGTCTCTCCCAAGCAAGATGATTTAGGCTACCTTAGGTGTTGGTATTTCAGATCTGTTGTTAATTGTCTGATTTGTTTCATTTGATTGCACTCAATGAGGTCGGATACAAGTGCTAACCATTACACTGACCCAAGTTTGATGTTGTTTTGAATAAATAGCACTGGAGGTGAGGGCAGTCATGCTTGTGCTATGTCACAGAATGTGTGTAACATACCCTGAGACCCTAAACAGAGAGCAGCAAGGCAAGCACCTATCAGCTGGCAAACAGGAGTAGTGCCACGCATGCAGTCATCAAATAGCTATTGTGATGATGTTGTTATATTTTGATGGCTTTCTTTTCCCATCCTGCCACTGCTCCCAACACCCACCCCCACCCCGACTGCACCCCCAGCCAGACACCCCTCTCCATCCATCTGATTTGGATGAACAATATTTGCTTTCATTCTTGTGAGGATTAAAAATGTCCTGTCTAAGGGGTTTGTGCTTTTATCTCATTCACACAATTTCTACCTTTGGCACAGCCATGGCCTGCCCAGCCTTGGTGGGGTGGGATGCAACGGGGTGTAGGGGATGGTGGGGGTGTTTGGGGAGGAGGGGGTGGGGGCTTTGGCGGGATGGCCCAGGCGTAAGCTCAGGGATTAACAGGGTGACTTCTCCTCTGGAATGTTCCGCTGACAGGCAGGACACGCCCACCCCCAGCTGCCTGGTCCAAACAGGTGCATGAAAAAAAACATGGAAAGAAAACAAAACTCAACAGAGTGATGAACATATCAATAAACACTGATCCTGAAACACTCCGAGCTATGCTGAGAGGGGAATGCTGTTTGTGAAGTGCCCCTACCCCTCTAGAGGGAATCAATCAATATAGAGAATGAATGAGGTTGCTTGGCTCACACATTGACATGGGAGCAAAGGCATATCTATCGTGGTCTGAGTCCTTCACGCCACTCTGTGTCCAGACATATCGCTTCATCCCTGGAATTCACAGCCAAGTCCACTGACCTGTTAACGTCTGACAAGCCTAACACCCAGTACACGAATGGACTTAACATTCCTTTCAGAAGATTATTTTGATATTAAAAATGGGTCAAGTCGGCATTATGTACAATGCCTCACTGAGCGTGAAAAATCCTACCTCTAAGCCCCATTAGTCTTTCTTTGCTTACTGATTCAATTAGTGTTTTGTTTGACTTAATGTGCAAAATAATTGTCTATTACAATTTCCCAATTGTCTATAAGTGTACCTGATTTAAGGATATTCCACAATGAAAGCAGTTTTATCCCCAATGTAATGGTGGTAGCCTCTTCTTTAGTGTGTTGTATTGAACAATGAGAAGCTTTTCTGGCTAATTTTTGTGTTGGTGTCATGTGGGAACAGGAGCTGGAGTCGCTTTTCTGTGTAAGACGCTCCGGCAATTTTACGGCTCAGGACCTAGTAAGATTTACGGAAATCTTCCACCACGGCTCTAGTGGGAATAAAAGCAGCAACATTCCGGGATAAAGCAGGCAAACCATTACGACGTTCTTACTTATGACAGTTTTACATTGCCAGATAATGGTGCATTCAAAATATAATATATATATAACAATATAATGTAATATAATAAATTATGTTAATGCACTAGCTAGCTAGCTAGTTAAATGATCAAACCTAGGGGCCTCCCGGGTGGGCTAGCGGTTACATCGTTCGACTGGGGTTCAATTATACCGGCCGTGCCTGTTTTGGCTATGGCCAGGAGAGCCACTGTGGGGCGGCGATTGGCTGCCCGCCCCAGGGATGGGGGAGGGAAGCCGATATAACTTTGCTGCATATAGGAGTGGCTCCGATTTACTGGAAAAACAGGCCATATCTCTGCGAATGCCAACTCAGAGGAGGTGGTACATCGCTTGGTCACGGGCTACAGCAGCGAACTCACAATACGAGGGGGGTTGACATGAAAAAGAGAGGGTGTAACTGGCTACTGAATTGGGAGAAAATGGGGAAAATATCAGAAACAATAGATCAAGAAAGATCAAACTAGACATTTTAACTATTATTTTAACTATTTAAATCGCGAGTTAGCAAACTAGCATTTCACATCCAGCTAGCTACTGGCACTAGTTTATGGAAGCTATTTTCCTAACATTTCACATTAATCTATCTGATAGCAATTAACTGTGATATAAAAATCTGATTACATTATGCAAATGCATAGCTATGTGGCATCGGAGTATTGCATTAACTAATCACATAATTTGCCAAATAATTGCCAAATAGTGAACATTAGCTAGCTAGCTGATTGATAGCTGGGTAGTATTTAACATTGCCAGTAGTTTTGTCTAGTTAAGAAATGTGCAACCTTTGTCAGTTGACTCTTGAAATGTCATAAAATTTGTTAAATATATGGCCAGGGATTCAGCATGTTTTAGCTACTGAACATGTCTGGGAATTGGACCGACTCGAGACAACTTGACCACAAAATTAACCAACAGCTCTATGGAAATGTCAGAGATGCCATGGTCTACAACAAAATAACAGACATCGTACATGAACGAGGTATAATGAGACAGAAGGCCCAGATCATGGGCGTAAAACAATTCTTATAAATATATCCTGCATTGACTAATCTATTGAGAATGTCATGTGGGAACAGACTCTACACTGAATTTTTCAGTGAAAACAATACCATACGGAGATAATTGAACACGGCAATATTGTGGAATCCATGTGGGAAAGGTGCTATTGACTCATTCACACATATATGAGGTCAGTATAAGTAGCTGAGACACAGTAATATGCCTTTTTTTGGAAAATGACAATAGAGTTTAAATTACTTGCACATTTTTCTTTCCCTTTTGAGAAGAAAATAAGAAATCAGGCTTTCCTCTGAAGTGCAGGAGATGGCCCCTGGCTATGTGAGTCCGCCTGTTCTCGGCATCTGACTCTGTGAAATATGACACTTTCAGTTTCCCCTCTCCACAGGACTTGCCCCATCATGTCTTGTGTTTTGTACCTTTAAAAAAAAAAAACTATTTACAAAAGGACAGCTGTGGACATACCGAATTTTACACCACAGCACTGAATGTGTGTCAGTGTCCCAATTTTTGTGTGCGTGGAGAAAAAAATCATGTGACCTGAACAGGACCCCATCACAGTATTACCCACAATCCCTATGTCAGTCTGAGTGCCTTGCAGAGAGGCTGTGCGTATAATTTTGAATGTCTTAGGTACAATTGTGTAATTTATGGAAATTTATGGAAAACAACCTTCCAGTTTCAGGGGAACCACTATCATACGGTCACTGAAAATTGTTCCTCAATATTACTTGTATCCACAGATGTTATGTTATGATACGATGTTTGCAACATTGCTGTTTGATGTTTGCATCATATGATGCTTACATGCGATACACCAGGAGGTGACAGTATGGTATTTATGTGCAGTGCAATTCTGTGCAGATTCAGGTGGCTCTGGCTGAATAGAGCACTGATAAAGGATCAGTAAAATGAATCCTTTTGTGAGTTTGAGATATCGATCAACCCCATACAGATATCCCTGCACTCTTTTGCACAAACCATCACTGTAGTGGCATTGCCATGACAGCATCATCATGGCAGCAATGAGAATTCCACAGTCAAATCTATTTAGGGCTCTCTACGAGCCCATTAACAGCCATTAAGTATCCTTTATTACAGGGATTGGGGTGGGGTGTCTGGATAAATCACTTAATCAAGTGTTCTTTCACCGAGAAGGCTGCAATCATGGACCAAATAATATGTCTGCAAACACCCAACGGATTGCTCATCTCCCTTATTCCTCAGCCTCTCACTGAGGGAACAGGGTGAAAAGCCATTAGCTACTGTGGACCAAATACTTCAAAAAAGGAAAAAAAAGTCAGTTGGATGTGATTCAGAATGGGAAAAGGACATGTTTCTACACTTTGCAATGCTGTACAATGTTTATAGGAATACAGATGCCTATTACAATGCAGTTTGTGTTGACAAAGCAGCCGTGTTATTGAAGCAGCTCCGCCATCGTGTTTTGAGGGATCAAGAAATGCATGCCTCCGGACCACCATGTACTGCTTTGTTCTTCTCTGGAAAAGTAACAATCGAACATTCTCCCTCTGTTTAATTACCGAAAGCTATGCCTTGAAAAAAACCAACTTCAAATGTGTGGCTTGTTGTCAAATACTTTAGCCTCAGTCATTTATTATGCATAAATATGACTGCAAGTGATAGAATGAATAAGCCATGAGGGCGTGTGTGGCTTTTTAAAAATCCAGGTTCAGATTTCAATGGAATTTCACCAGAAATTTTCAATGTAAAATTAATTTCTTTGTAAAAAAAGGAAAAAAGAAAGTCAAATAAGATATAAAACAATGTAGACGAATACAATGAGATATAAAAGTAATGAGTAAAAAATAGAGGGATTATGAAAGCTATTATAGGACCACCATGTAAATGCAGACACACATGCATGAATGCACACACAGTGGTTACACATTATGGGCTGACAGTATGTTCAGGGGCAGGAAACCTCAGTGTCTGTGTGCCACTGAACCCATGTGAAATGTCCATTAGCCTCATACCATTCTCCTGACCTCCTGTTTCTTCCTCTGTTCCAAGTGTCATGCCATTTCCCACCAATTCCAGACCTAGACCAGCACACTCAAGATCACAGCATGCACAAGCCTCTGTCAGTACCAAAGCCATGCACACTGGATCAGAAGATCAGGGCCTTCTAGAGTGGTGTTCTACCAAAAAGGGTACACTAGAGCAGGGTTACTCAAATCTGGCCCACAAATCCAAATTCGGTCCTGGTTTTCCTTTCTCTCAGGTAGTTAATTGAACAATTAGTGCAAATGATTAGCCAGAGTGTCTTCACACCTGACTCCCAGGTAAAGGGAGTGTAGAAAAACAGCAGCGCTTGGCCCACAAGGATTGTGATTTGAGCAACCCTGCACTAGAGCATCAGGCTTTCACACCCATGGTGGACAGGTTAAGCCTGCCTCTACTAGTCATCAAGGTTTGGAGTGTAGCTTCCATGACTTGATCACAACATGCACTCATTGGTGACAGATTCCCAAAAAGAATCCCCATCTGAGAAGTTTCATATACGCTCCAGAAACAAATTGCCTTTATATATTTGATCACCCTTCAAGGAACTCAAAAGCACTTTATGAAGCAGGTGAGACTCACCTAAATCACTGCTAATGTCTGTGTAGCACCCAAACAGTGAAGTGAAGTGCAGCGGCCATTTGCAACATTTGCGCAGATCAACTGAGGTGATCCAGCATGTCCTGTTATTACATGGCTATGGCTTGGCAGGATGAAACACATTTCATTTGAAACAAGATAAACTGACAGGACACAACAGGGTAATCACATGTGAAAAGAGTGAATCCAAAGGCAATGCTGTGTGAATACCTAAAGGAGGCTTTCATCCGGCTCAATGGGTCAAAGGTCATCCAGGTGTCTGTCACTCAAGACAATAGTATAGACAAGCACACCCCTCATAGCCAGGATTAGGACAGAATGATTTAATTTATCTCTTCTATGCAGTGTACCATGTGTGCTAAAATAGTTTTTTTGCCAGTCAGTCAGTCATCCGGAACTTGATCTTCTGGGGTCAGCACAGACACTCTAACGAGGTAAACCACAGTATAGACCAACAATATGTGCAGATGAATCCAGTAATTAAATCTGTGAAATTGCAGTTAGGCATGGAATACATGGAATGTTTTTTTGCATTCCAAACTGCATGTAAAATGACAGCAGTGCACTTGCATGCTGTCTGTGCCCCTAACAGAGACAGAAGCACAAGGTTGGTGTGAAGGAGGGGGTGACCCCCCAACGGCTAACCTATTTGGAAGCACTGTGTGACATTTAATTTTAGGTTTTGGACTCAAGGCCCCAAAATCTCATGGGTCATTGATCAAAATGGCATTCTAAATCAATAGTTTCCCAACATAAGGCCCCAATCTTGCTCCACAGATAAGAGAAAGAAAGACAGCTCTCACGGTGTTCGGATTTTTCAAAGTGTCGACCGAATGAATGAGCTGATTTAATTAATTATTATAGTTCTGCAGGATCCAGAAAAGCTCCAGATGATGAAGGTATTGTGGTCACATTGTTGAAACTCGCTGAGCAGTCAGCCCCCGTAATCCGCGCTGAAAAGACCTTGAAAGGAGCTCTTGTTGTCCCTGCTCCCCGGATAACGTTAGAAGTCAGATTATGTGTGTGTCCTCTGTCAGGGGCTGCTTAAATGGCATTAGTTTTGAATGTCTATATCAAAGGTGCTTATGTGTTAAGACCTTCCATGCAGTAGGGCCAACCTGTGCATAGATCTTTTTACAGTACTACTCAAGTAAAAAAAACATGTCCGTAGCAGGTTAATACAACTACAGTGAGCACACCTGAGTAAAACAACTGGACGATGTGTACAGGTGATAGACCTGTGGTCTGTGGGACAACTCCACCACTTAAACGTTAGCTGGGTCAGACCTGGAGAAATCAGTTCTCAAGAATAACACACAAAGCAGCTCATTGAGAATGTTTTTTTTCTTCTTTTTTTGGCTGAGAACTCATCCTTTGAAACCAGGTCCACAGCAGCCCCTGACCCCCTTCAAAACAACCCCCCACACACACACACACACACAACCCTCCATCATCCTATCAAAGGCTTAGCGTGATTTGATTTGCAGACAGAAGAGAAACATTTGAAGTTTAAAAAAATGAAAGGGAAAAATGCAAGAAGTCAGTCGAGTGTGGGAGAGCTGTGCGCTGACGAGGTCACAAACGACATGTCAATAGAATCAAGACGGTTCTGAATGAAACAAAAGACGCTTTCGTGCATAATTCCACCCGATATTCATGTGGCCCCTGCAGCTGGGCGCTGCAAAAAAAAAAATCACACAATGGAGAAAAAGTGTCTTGGCATGTGTTTGCATTCCTTTTTCTTCTTTTCTTCAATCACATCCATAGAGATTGTCTGAGATTATGCGTGTGTGTGTGTGAGAGAGAGAAAGAGAGAGAGACGGACAGATGGATGGACGGGGGGAAGTGAGAGTGAAAGAGATGGGGAGTGAGAGAGAAGAAGGAAACAATGTGAAAGACAGAGCAAGCAATGGAGAACAAGAGGATGTGAAGGAGTGAGAAGAAGAGTTAAAGCAAGATATAGAGAGAGAGATGAAGAGAGGGGGCACGTATGGACACTGAGAGAGACAGAGAGAGAAATGGATAGAGGAGGCACATATGGACACTGAGAGAGACAGAGAGAGAAATGGATAGAGGAGGCACATATGGACACTAAGAGAAAGAGAGAGAGAGAGAGAGAGAGAGAGAGAGAGAGAGAGAGAGAGAGAGAGAGAGAAATGGCGAAGGGAAGCCAGAATAACTCTCATCATGGCCTGCTGATTGAAGTGTCCGACACTGGAACACTGTGGCCGCTGCTCCATGAGACACACAGGCAGAGAGTGCAGGGTGCTGTTCCAGGTCACCTGTCTTTCAGCAGGTACAATGGAGGACGTTCTCACAGCCAGACCTGGCTCTCAGCTACCCCTCTGGGCCGCTCACACAGCGTGTGGGCATGAAGCCCCCAAGCACAGAGGCCCAGGCCCTTTGGGGCACTGTGTCACCCAATCCTGCTGGAGGGTCCCTTACTCACCGACGCGATCACCACATTCCGGGACACCAGGATGCAATGGGAGGGGGGGAGTTAAATGAAATCCAAACTTTGGCCCACCCTGCAGCTGTGACATACCTCAAATTATTTTTAAGAGCTAATATTGCCTTTTTGTAATCTGAGAGTGGCAAGCAATTTGACCCAAAATCTCCAAAACAATAGAATGTTATGTATGATATATGTACATGTACATAGAATTTGATCTCTTTTAATGTCATGCATGCTTTTTTATGAGTGAGGTTATAGCAGTTAGAAACTTTGCATCCTGATGCGCCTGTTACGTTCTGAGTGTCTGTTCGGTTTGTTTTTGTACTTTGTTTATTTTTCATTCTTCGAGTCATGTTTCTTTCACGTTCTGTTCCCTGTCTGTTATTGTTCCATTTCTAGATCCACTCCTTGTCTTTGTCTTTTGCACTTCGGGAAATGTTTCGGTTTTTCCGTCTTCGTTTCTAATCTCGTTTTTCTTCCTTCTTACTTTCTAAATTACACTTTGTATATATTAGTTAGATGTATATAGTACTAACCAACTAATCTACTAACATTAGGGATTTAGATTAAGTTACTAACACTACTAATCACTAATTATCTCACGCTTCTAACTATCGCTATCATTCTCTCTCGATTGTCCTATCCCTGTACTCTTCTCACGTTTTCACTTCAGTCGCACGCAGATTCTCTTTGCATTCCTCCCATTCTAACTATGCACGTGTCTGCCTGTTCTTCCAGGTCGTTTATTGTCTATATGTTTGTACGATTCCCAGTCCGTGTCTTTCGTTGCCCCTCGTTATTCTATTAGCGAATCCCCTCGTTATTAGATTAACGATTCCCATTGTTTACACCTGTGTTCCTCCCCTCTCTCCTCCCAGTCACACCTGAGTCCTATTGTGTTCCCTTCCCTGCTTGTATATTAGTCTATGTTCTTTCCTGTTCTGTACGTTGATCCTTATTCCCTGTGCCTACTCTTATTCAGCCAGTGTTTATTGATTTTTCCGAGACATCCCTTCTGTTTACGACTCTGAGCCTGCCTAGCGATTCTGTCTGTTTGCCTTTCTGCCTACCTGTTTTGACTTTTTGGACTGCCTTTTTTGTGACTACTCTCTGCATTGTGATTCTGTACCTTCGCTATATCTGACTCCTGGTTTTGACCCCTGCTTCCCTATAAACTACTCTTTTGCCTAATTCCTGATCTGCGTCTGGGTCCTTATCACGATCGTCACAGCGCCAACATGTGGCAAGTCCAGCTCCTATAATCATCAAAATGTAGGCTTGAAATCAGCATAGGCTCTTAATTTGCAGGTAGGGGATGCTACCCAGTTGTCCTTAAGCTGCAACTTGCTGCATTATTAACAACTGTGTCAATTTAGATAAGGATCTCCCACCTGCAGCTGTCCTTTTCACCAGATCTAATGTGCTATGCATTGCCACTGATTGTATGATCCCATTTCAATTATTACTGCTGCTAATAATCGGTTTAATTGTCTCAGGTCTAACGTCCATCTCTGTAGTCGAGCATTCCCTGAGTAGTGGGCGGTACCTGTTAGTTAGTTAATTTGTCTCTATTATTATGAGCTGGAAATCGCCACTTAGTGCTTAGCACCACATAGCTTTATCAGCAACTATAGTTCTGGAAACCGGAAGCTTTCTGCAGCAGCCTCACCCTCTTAGCCTAAACGAACAAAGACTCAAGGCCTCTACATGCTCGAACGACAGCAACGCGACAGCAACACGACCAGGGCTCTGCAACATCAATGCAACATCTGTGACCTACGCAGAGGGGGATGTAGCAGATGTCGCATACCTAACACAAAAATCGATTGACTAGTTGGTTAGTGAATGGAGGCGGAGCTGTCATAGTCATAGCTATATCTATCTAGCTAGCTAGCTAGCAACCTGGTATCACGGCCAAATAAAGCTTGCTAACAGTAGCTAATGATATAGATAACTAGCATAATTTGTTCGAGACGGTATAATGAACCAGCTTCAGGAAAGATTGCCTAAAGAAGTTTGAAGGTACAGAAAACTTTACCGACCATGTTGCAGAGGTATAAATTGCTGAGTGCTTGTGACATTGTTGCATTGCGTGAACCACGAAGAAGTCGCACAAGCTACGCAGAAGCATGTAGAGGTCTTCAGTGGACAAATACGTGCGAGTCTACTTACAGGAGTCCACCGAGGGAGGCCAGCTAGGGAGTGCTCGACGCACGGTAAGTATAACAGTTTTGTCTCTTCCTGTACCACTTCCTTCTCCAACTAACACCACATGCAAACTTCCCTACCCCAGTCCATGTCTCCTCTTCTAGATTTCCTAGGAGAGATTCTACTCATAGGTGCAACCGCTCAAATCTCATCCACCCTCCTAGATCTTCCGGTGTCGATGTGTTGGTAGCAGGTGACCTTTGGAACTGCCAGTTCGCTGTCCGGAAGGTCGATTTCATCTCGGCCTAAGCCTCACTACTCTCCCTGCAGTTCCTGGCGCTCACCGAGACATGGATCACTCCACAGAACACGGCCACCCCTGCTCCTCTCTCCACTGCCTACATCTTCTCCCACACTCCTCGACCCACAGTTAGAGGTGGAGGGACTGCTATCCTGATCTCCCCCCTGTGGAGATTTGGTATCGTTCCTCTTCCTCAGTTCTCACCCTCCTCCTTTGAATTTCATTCTGTCAATGTCACTGTTACATGCAAACTACACATCATTGTTGTCTATGGCCCACCAAGTCCACTGGGGAGTTTCCTAGATGAGATGGATGCCCTACTCAGCTTATTCCCTGAGGATGGCACTCCTGTCTTACTCCTCGGTGACTTAAACCTGCTGCTGGACACCCCCCAGTCCTCTGCATTTCTCCCCCTGCTTCAGTCTTTCGACTTCACCATAGCTGAATCGCCATCTACCCACAAGGCCGGCAACCAACTGGACCTGGTCTTCACTAGGGACTGCACCTCATCTAACATTATGGTATCCCCTCTGCATGTGTCTGACCACAGCTTTCTGTCTTTTTCCCTCCGCCTCCCCTCTGTGCCTAAATCATCTTCAACTGCCCCCACTGTCTCTGTCCGTCGCAACCTCCGCTCTCTCTCCCCCGCAGCCCTGTCAGCTACTGTTCTATCATCCCTCCCCCCTACTGATGCCTTCTCTCAGCTACCTGCTTCACTCTGTCCTCTCTCCACTAAACCTGCTCGTCTCCGACCCCCCACCCCCTGGCTGACTGACTCCATTCAGGCCGACCGACTCAAAATATGAGCGACAGAAAGGAAATGGAGAAAATCTAACCGCGGATGACTTCGCATACTTCTTTCGGAAGAAGGTTGATGACATTCGCAACTCCTTCCCCCAATCCTCTCCCTCCCTCACTCATCTCGTTACCTAAACCTCTCACCCCTCTGTCTTCTTTCTCAACCCTCCCTGACTCGGACATCCTTCAACTTGTTCACTCCCACCGTCCTACCACCTGCCCTCTCAATCCCATTCCTTCCCCCCTCTTCCAGTCTATTGCTAAGGATATCCTCCCCTTTGTCTCCAAAGTTATAAACTCCTCTCTTTCCTCTGACTCCGTCCCCTCTCCCCTCAAAAGCCCATGTCGTCCCCCTCCTCAAAAAATCTTCTCTGAATCCTGCTGTCATTTCTAACTACTGACCTGTCTCTCTCCTCCCATTCCTTTCCAAAGCACTAGAGTGGGCTGTCTATAACTAACTGTCTGCGCATCTCCTACAGAACAACCTGCTTGATCTTGACCAATCTGGGTTCAAGGCAGGCCACTCCACAGAGACTGCTCTGCTTGCAGTCACTGAGGCTCAAGTCCCAATCTCTTAGCTCTGTCCTCCTCCTCCTCGACCTGTCAGCTGCATTTGATACCATGGACCACCAGATCCTGCTCTCATTTCTCATCGATATGGGAATCTCTGGATCTGCACTGACATGGTTCAAGTCATACCTGGCTGACCGATCCTACCAGGTGGCCTGGAGAGGATTCCTCTCCTCTCCCCACACCCTCTCCACCAGAGTCCTGCAGAGCTCGGTGCTAGGCCCCGTCCTATTCTCCCTGTACACTAAGTCACTTGGTTCTGTCATCTCTGCTCATGGTTTTTCTTATCACTGTTATGCTGACAACACTCAACTCTTTCTCTCCTTCTCTCCTTCGGAGACCCAGGTCCCGTCGCGGATCTCTGCATGCCTGGCTGACATCTCTGCCTGGATGTCCACCCACCACCTGAAGCTGAACCTGGGGAAGACTGATTCGACGGCATATTAGCAGCAATCGAGAGTGTGAGGAAAGACATAAATGAGTGCTCAGAACGAGCCTCTCAGGCAGAGGTGAGGATCTCAGCAACCGAGGATGACGCTATCTCCCTTCGAGGTAAAATTAGAACACTCAAGAACAAGAATAACCACTTGGAGGATAAAGTACTGGACCTGGGGGCAAGATCCAGGTGCTCCAATTTAAGGCTAGTCAACCTACCCGAAGGCACCGAGGGTGAAGACACGTGCGCATTCTTTGAGAGCTGGATCCTGGAGGTGCTGCACCGCTACGTACTCCAATCACACTGGAAAGAGCACACAGAATTAGACGGAGGAGTCTAATGCTTCACCGAGGACTCTCATCATGAAGTTTTTGAATTACAGAGATAAGGAGATGGTGACGAGAGCTGCCAAAGCGAAGGGTCAGATTCTCTACAAGAATCATCCTGTGAGATTTTATCCAGATCTGGCCACTGGCATGCATAAGAGGTAAAATACTGCACAACAACAACTCCGCGCCATGGGAATACGACACGGCATAATTCCACCGGCTCGGCTCATCTTGACCTACAAGGGCCAGTCTCACATCTTCAATAAGCCTGGTGATGCAGAGGACTACATCAGACGCATCAAAACGGACAATGGATCAGCCTAAGTACACAAGAAGATGATTATCACTGTTTACGTGCCAAATTAGTCATTGTTGTTAATTAAACTAGCTATTTTGTAGCTAGATCATACTGTTAACACTGAGTTATGCAACAATGGCTGAAACTTATTTGGTTTATTTGACACATTGCAAAAATTGAGAGGATGGTTTGCATTCAGAAAAGAAGGTCCTTAGACTCAAAAAGTTATTTGAAGTCATTGTAATCCGTTTAGGACGAACGTTTTGGCAATTAGACCTTCATCAGTGTGCAATAAAGTTGTCTCAATTTGGGAAGCTATTTATGCTGCAACTAATTATACAATTAAGCAATTAGTGAATAATACAATTCAGCAATTAGTGAAATATGCATTACAAGGGGCAGCTAATTAATTAGCAAGCAATGGCATTTCATTGGACAACTGGTCTAACACAGTCAGTTAATTTATCATAGGAATCAGGTATCAAGCAGGTGTTGACAATCGACCTCCTCCATCATGTGATCATCATGTGACCAACATCAGGCCTACAAGGAAGCAAAACAGAAACATGACAAAATGTTCTCATATTGATAGCATGGCAAAAGCATTAGACATTAGTCCTTAAAGATTACTTAGTTTGTTTGCATCAAACAGTGCAAGGTCATCACATTATGTAAATAGGCAATAGGACGGTAGAAATGGAACATCAGGTTACTTCCGTCATCAGTCAATCTTACATTCTCATTGCCATACAGGGAGTATTACATGTGTTAAGCAAAGGTAATATGAGTTAAACACTTCAATGGGTCAGATATATAAAGTTAATTAATTGGAGTAGGTAATTTACAAAAATAGAGTTAAATTGAACTCTTCATTTAAGTTAGCAAGGGACATTCCGTTTAATCGGTATATCCAGAAAGCTTCTCTTTGTAAAAGTTTATTGTCTAACTCTCCACTTCTATGTGGCCTTGACACAGTGCGAACCATCCTCTCAATTTTTGCAATTATTCTATTTTGGTTTGTGGCAGCCCAAAGGGTTGCACCAGAAAATGGCTGCCTGGCCTCCAACACATGGCAGCCATTTTCACTACATTTCCCAGCATGCCACCGCAACACCTGAACGAAGTCAGGCATGGGGAGCTAACGACCAGCTGAAAGCCATTTTGAAGGCCTATTTAAAGGGCTGAATCCCATTGTTCTGCGATAGGAGTAGGAACGTGTTTGGGGAAGGAGTGCGGTGTGTTTAGAGAGCGAGAGAGAGAGAGAGAGAGAGAGAGAGAGAGAGAGAGCGAGAGAGAGAGAGAGAGAGAGAAACCTTTGGAAGTCGTGGACCAGCCAGGATTTGGAGAGCGTATTGGAGTGTGTTTGTTTGTTGGAAATCGGATTGTTTTGGACTTTGACTACGGACTGGATTGCGGACTACGAACTGGATACTGGACATTGGAACGGACTTGGACAACGAGATAAAGATTTGTGGACTTTGTTTGTATTCCCCTGAAGACCCCACCCTTTGTTTCGTGTTGCCCTTGTTCGTGTTAGTTTAATAAATTATCATTTTTGTTCATATTACTGCCTCCTCTGTGTTCTTACACTTGCCTACGCCCCCTGCAAGGTCCGTGAGTGTCGCCCAACCCTTGGGGACGCCACATATGGTGGAGAATGCGGGCAGAGGGCAGCACAGATAGGCAAGAGGAGGTAGTGCAGCAGGGTTTGTGTTTCGTTTGTGCAACGGACTCCACGATGGAAGAGATGCAGAGACTGAAGAGACGGGCAGCCATGGTGGAGGACCGATGGCGTGTCACCCTACGTGAGGTCCAGCAGCTGAAGCAGAGTGCCCAGATTGAGCTGTGCAAGGCAAAGATGGAGTTGAGCACCTCAGAGGAGCGCCACGTGCTGGCAGTGATGAAATTGCAAGAGGAGCACCACATGGACTCCCTGAGAGTGCTGGGAATCATGGCTGGGGAGATGAAAAAGGAGAAGGCATCCCTTGGTGATGAGATGAGGCGGGTAGAGTCCCACAACTTGGTGCTCAAAGAGCAGGTGAGAAACCTAACCCAGAGGCTTGAGAATGAGCAGCGACAGTGTCTGGACATGCAGGAGTCCCAGGACCAGGCCACAGATGAGTATGCCAGGGCCTTGGGGGATGCACAGACCAGGCTCGCCCAGAAGGAGGCAGAGCTAAGGAAAGCAGCGGAGAACCATGCGTCCGAGGCGGAGCAACTCCGGTGCCGAGTGGAGCAGGAGAGCAGGGATACGCACCAGGTCGAGGCCAACGCCCTGCGGGAGCAGCTGGCCCAGCTGGAGAAGAGCGTGGAGCAAGAAAAGGCCCAGAACCAGGAGCTACAGACCAAGCAGGAGAAGCTCCTGGCCCAGAGAGATGACGTCAGCTCCCAGCTGCAGGTGGTGAACCGCGCCAACAGCCGGCTCCTGGAGCAGCTGACTGAACGGGGCCAAGAGAAGGACAAACTCCAGCAGGAGCTGGAGGCGACCAGGAAGAAGGCGGACAAGCGCAAGGCCATGCTGGACGAGCTGGCCATCGACGTGGCGCAGGAGAAGTCGCGGCACAAGGAGGAGCTGAGCGACGCGCGGCTGCAGCACGAGAAGGAGGTGCTGGGCGTGCGGGCGCGCTACGAGAAGGAGCTGCGCGGCCTGCACGAGGACAAGAACCGCACCGAGGAGGAGATCCGCTCACAGCTCCGCGACGAGAAGGCCCGCACTCGGGAGCTGGAGAGCCTACAGCAGACGGTGGAGGAACTGCAGGCTCAAATCCAGTCCATGGAGGGCACCAAGGGATGGTTCGAGCGCGGACTCAAAGAGGCGGAGGAGACGGCGGAGAAGAGTGTGCTGGAGCACCAGGAGCAGGTCCAGAAGCTGCAGCTGGAGCGGACCGCACAGCTTCAGGGGAAAATGGCGGAGATAGAAGCCCAGCAGCGGGCCACAGAGAAATCCTTTCGCGAGGTTTTAAAAATCCAGACCGAGACTCTGCTGGATCTACAAGATCAACTGGAAGAGGTGAGTGGAGAACTCGAATCTGTAAAATGTGTTCCGGTCAGGAAAGATTTTGGCACCCAGGTGGAGATCTCGCAGCCAGTAGATCCAGCAGGAGACCATGACCAGACGTTGGAGTCGGCGCGGGATAGATGGTCCTCAGTCCCACTCAGCCTGCCGGATCTTGGAGGGGAACTGGAGGAGCAATTGGCAGAGGATGAGTTATGGTGGGACCATAGTGTTGAGGAAGGTCTCCTAATTATGGCCGAGGCCTGTTTGAGCACCCGACCCTCTCCTGACGTGGTAAGTCCATCTTCCTCACTAACATTAACCAGACAGAGAAAAGAATGGGAGTTCAGAAGCTCTCACATGAAGAGAAAAGGGAAACAAAACAGGCGGCCATGTAAAGGAAAACGGAACAGAATGATGAGGAAATGTCTATGGAAAGGTGATTTGAAGAAAAATGTGGAAAAGAAATCAAAGGAGAAAGTTAACAGTGTTGTGAAGAGCATGTTTTCCCCAGTCACCCCACCTGACCCCCTGAAAGGAAAAGGGACGTGGAAGAAAAAGCCAGAGAATGGACTAAGGAAGGAAATGCTGCACAGGGTTCGCTGGAGGAGCCATGGAGGGCTGGTGAGGACCAGCGCAAGAGCGGTAACCATTCCGTCCGTGGACCCCAGAGCCAGTACCCACCTATGGCCAGGTGGTGGCAGACAAGGTGAGCGACTTTCGCCATTTCCTAACGGCTTGCAGATGCTTTTTCAGGCAACCGGAGACTGGGGATTCTGGACGCTTGACCCAGGGGGACACTTCCTGAGTGGACCTGGAGAGGGGACCCTCCTGGTGGCCGCTGGACATAGGCCGCTCAGCCCTCCCGAGGTCAGAGCTGAGGAGGAGGGTGTGTGGCAGCCCAAAGGGTTGCACCAGAAAATGGCTGCCTGGCCTCCAACACATGGCAGCCATTTTCACTACATTTCCCAGCATGCCACCGCAACACCTGAACGAAGTCAGGCATGGGGAGCTAACGACCAGCTGAAAGCCATTTTGAAGGCCTATTTAAAGGGCTGAATCCCATTGTTCTGCGATAGGAGTAGGAACGTGTTTGGGGAAGGAGTGCGGTGTGTTTAGAGAGAGAGAGAGAGCGAGAGAGAGAGAGAGAGAGAGAGAGAGAGAGAGAGCGAGAGAGCGAGAGAGAGAGAGAGAGAGAGAGAGAAACCTTTGGAAGTCGTGGACCAGCCAGGATTTGGAGAGCGTATTGGAGTGTGTTTGTTTGTTGGAAATCGGATTGTTTTGGACTTTGACTACGGACTGGATTGCGGACTACGAACTGGATACTGGACATTGGAACGGACTTGGACAACAAGATAAAGATTTGTGGACTTTGTTTGTATTCCCCTGAAGACCCCACCCTTTGTTTCGTGTTGCCCTTGTTCGTGTTAGTTTAATAAATTATCATTTTTGTTCATATTACTGCCTCCTCTGTGTTCTTACACTTGCCTACGCCCCCTGCAAGGTCCGTGAGTGTCGCCCAACCCTTGGGGACGCCACAGGTTATACACACCTAACCTGCCTAATAAGACTAGTTGAGCGCAATGGTATACACCCTTCTTTCACTTTTGAAATTACATCCATTTGCTGCCACTGACTGACTAAAATGTAATTTTAAACTGTAAAATGTAAACTGACTGAGGCAAGAGCCCAGACTTTCACCTTTAGCACAGGGGAAGCAGAGAAAATTAATTCCTGGAGGAATCACCGACCCTTCCATCCCTGACAAAGGCACCCTACAAGAATATGAGGAGAAACTACTTAGACTCCGACAAAAAGAAGTCTGCTCAGAACTACACGCAGAAATCCTCAGCGAATACTACAGGGATAGTAGAATCCCAAGAGGCTTGAGAATCCAAAAAGAACCATCAATTGGAAGGGAAGATGCTGAATTATGTAGTAGGTGGTGCAAGATTCTTGATGTTACTCATCATTGACTTTACTACCAAAAATCTGTCCACCATGAAAACCGCCATTGACGACTGCAAAAGAGACATCGAGTACACCTATGACAAAAAGCATCTCGAGAGTCTTCAAGCTAGCATCCAGATGAAGATGGACAACTCTAACGTGACACAATGGACTATAAAGACCAGAGAGTCTACACCTGGCTGACTGATAATCCCCGACAACACATGCGCAGATGGGACAACATGTGACAGACCAGTCCCAGGGCAACTCCTCAACTTCGGGATCCTCACGCCCAAGAAGGAGGCATTTTTTGGGCCCTCTACAAAGATCCAGCCGGGACAGAAGAAAAATAGACCTTTAAGAAGGGAAGATGGAGAATTAATTTATCTGATAAATTGCTATGTAATGAACAAATTAATCACAATTACTATTCATAGAGGTGATAAAGGAGGTGGGGTTGCAATCATGAACACCCACACTTATATTGCAAAAATTACCTCTATGTTAGATGATAAAACATTCTACAAGAGACTATTGTTTGATCCAACAAACAATTATAGTACACAGGTACAGGTACACTCTTTCACTGGGTTTACAAAATAAATGGCTTTCCGATCAAGAATTCAAACATCTCTTGAATAAAACACCCATATTATATGCATTGCCTAAAATGCACAAGTCAGAGATCGATCCTCCCTTCAGACCTATAGTATCCGGAATCGGCTCTCTTACTGAGAAAATCTCTAGATTTGTCGATTTTCATATAAAGTATACCCTATTGTTCAAGAATTACCATCATATTTGAAAGACACTACTGATTTTTTAACTAAATTGCAACCTTTTTCTGACCTTGATGAGGGAGATTGGCTTGTCACGCTTGACGCTTCATCACTATATGGGCCATTCTACCGAATTGGTTCAAAGTCAGGTTGGAAATATTTAGAAATTTGTATGTTTTATTCCCAAAACTTTGTCCGTATATATATTGTACCATATCTAAAGTACATATATCTAGTAAAAGTACCGTCAATTTTTATATTGTATTTTCAGACTCTTTTGGAATGTTTTTCCTCTCCCAAAAATTGTCACTACCGAAACATAGTAATACACTATAGTAAAAAAGTATTATATGAATCTGTTAAGATTGTGTTTCCTTCCCTTCTCTAAAGAGCATTTTTACCAAATTTCAAAGTTCAATTTATACAATTAATCAAAATCTAAATTCAATCTTTCTCTGTAAAATGCATAACACTGATCATATTGATTTCAGAGTTAATGATTGATGAAATTTAACATACATTTAACCAATCAGTATCATAACATTTTAGTTTATAACTCAATATACTTTATTTTTTACAAAACACCCAGTGTTTCGGTAGTGACTGCACTGTTTCGGTAGTGACCACAGTATTTTGTTTGCAAGGTTGTATCATATTCCCTCAACCTTATTGCTTAATCTTAACTCATAACATGCCTTATGTTGGGAATATTACAAACACAAATGTTTTGTGGTCAATAAAAGAATTTTATTTTTGAAGACATAACAATTGTTCATCCATAACCATTTAAAGTACAAACATGACTTATCAATGGAAAATAATTACCCAAGTGGGTTCAGTAAAAGAGAAGAAGAAGAAAACATTGACAAATAACATTGATATTATGCTGTTGCTGTCAGGCTTCTGAACGCTAACTAATGTATCCTCGAAAGGTCTGTAACAAATAGATTCCGCTAGCCGCGATGCTAATTTTCGCTATGTTAAACTCCATTGACTTATGCTAAAAATGTTAGCGATCTTTTGCTTTTGGGGTCTTTCAGGATGGACGGGAGGTCCCTCCAAGGCAATGGTGAGGGAAATAATGAAAATAGATGATTGAACATTCCATTTTGCTAGCATAACTAAAGAATGCTAGCAAGCACATGGCTAGCAAACAGCTTTGAAAACATCATATTTTGCATAAAACCAGGGACGTGCGGTCAGGGGAGGCAGGTGAGGCAGAGCCTTACTTCATGAGAAGTAAAAAAAGAAATAATAAAATAAAATAAGTATTAATGTTTGTCCACTCGTCTGTGCTTTCAATGCAATTTCGGTGTGGTTCCTATAAGTTTTGATCGTTTTTATAGTCAAAATCGCTGAAATTCTGTATTTCCTGTTCAAATACAACAGAGAGACGAGGGCCGTGTCCGAAACCACTCCCTATTCCCTATTTAGTACACTACTTTGTGTGGACGCCATTTTGTAGAGTGCGACGAATTCTAAAATGTGAATTTCGTACACTAAATAGGGAACGAGAAAATACCCACAATTCACCGTGATTTGTAGTGTACATCGACTGTACCCTACTTTACCCTAGAATTGATCCCGTCTACCACAATGCAATGCGGTCGTGTCATACCGAAGGAGAGAAGGGAAAGAATGGCGACAGAAAGAAATACAGCGACAGCGACAGAAATGACCGCAAATTTTGTGTATAAATGTAATTAAAAAAATGTTTTGCCCGTCTTTGAAACTCAAAACTTTAGCACATTTAAACCTGCCACCATGAGTGCTCGGTTTGTTTATGATACTGAGCACATTCGCTTGCGTCACCTGAATATCCGGCACTTTTTTTTTTGACGCAAATGACGTTCAGTTGTAGTCTCCGAAAACACTACTTTCGTTCTCTAAATAGTACACTATATAGTATATACTATATAGGGAATAGGGAATAGGGAACGAGTGAGCGGTTTCGGACACGGCCGAGAAGTGAGGCAGTGACAAGCCGAGCCTCTCCCCAGATTGCGCAATCCCTCACAAACAAAATTGAGCGCGTGTAATTGGCGCGTGCTTGTTGCCATTTCTCTGTATGTTTCCAATATCATGTTTGAAGACACTTTTATTATACGTCTTAATTTCCATAGTGTTCGGTAATGTATTTCACGTATGTGTGTAATATTTAAGTCTTATTGATCTGACATAAATCCACAAGGAAAAGGCTTGCCTTGAGGCAGCCAGTACCTCTGCCTCACAGACGGGGGCGATAGTGTGCCTGAAGTTTACGACTCGGTTTACTCTTGCAAAAGTTAAAAGAACAACAACCAAACAAATGCACTGATTTTTCGCTCTGAAAATGGAGGATTTGATTTCTAAACTGAGAAATTTTTCAAAACTGGACTTTCACTCAAAGCAAGAAGTCATAATTACTGGGAGACCGATGCCGGAGCTACGAGGTTTGCTTCAAACGACGGGACGGAATATAACTCGTTCTTTTCAAACGGACTGGTATACTCGAAAAGATTGGCTTTGTGGCTGTGCTACAAAAAAACGCCTTTACTGCTTTCCCTGCCTTTTATTCTCTACGTGTGACAATGTCTGGACCCAAACTGGATTTTGTGATTTGAAAAACTTGCCAAGAAGCCTCAGCAAACATGAAAGATCAGCTACTCACATTCAAAGTCAGATTTCTTTAAAAACTTTTGGAACCTCGCAGATTGATCTGGCTCTGAATGAACAAGGGAGACTTAATATCAGCATCCACAATGCGAAGGTAAAGGAAAATCGTGAGATTTTGAAAGACCTGATAAATGCAACCTGCTTTTTAGCTAAACAAGAGCTAGCATTTCGTGGTAACGATGAGAGTGCAAGCTCTTCCAATCGTGGAAACTATGTGGAATTATTACATGCTTTTGCAGAGAAAGATGAAAGGTTAGCTAGACACTTGGAGACATCCACTGTGTTTTCTGGCTTATCAAACAGAATACAGAATGATTTGATCGAAGCAGTCGGTGATCTGATCAGACATGATATTAAAAAGGAGATTAATGCCGCCCCATTTGTCGCTGTGGAAGTGGATGAGACAACTGGTGTCACAAATAAAGCCCAGATCTCTGTCATTTTGCGTTACGTGGCTAAAAGTGAAGTGGCCCGTGAGGTGAAGGAGCTATATTTTTCCAGTTTTTTAACAATCACGTTCAAATTTTCCCGTTATTCAGCGCTTACATAGCCGAGGCCAGGGGTCGGTAGGAATGCCCCTCCGGTCCTCACCGTCAGATATAACGTCTTTTTTTAATAATTGGGGCGGGCTATTTGGTGTGAAAATCAGAATGTTTATGTTATCTGTATTAAAACATTGTATAATAGCACTGTAGATCTGCATTTTCGGTGCGCGTGCACGTGCGGCGCGTTCATATAGCCTACAAAGTGTTCAGGTTTGAGGTTTTTAAAATCTGGTCGCCCTACTCTGATATCCAGTGCCTCTCCAACCATTGACCTCACCGCACGTCACTGCATAAAACCCCAAAAAGTTTACTTTATTGAAGAGAATATGTGTTCCATTCTTAATTGAACGTCTACAAAGTTTATGCAATTTGGATCTTTTTCCATAGTAAAGGAAATAGATTGCATTCTAGAATTGATGTAAATAAAGAAATCGCACAGCTGGTTTCAGTGCCCGTCCAGATCATAAAACAGTCATCAATGTAACGAGACCAGTATTTAGTGAATTCTTTAAACGGGTTATTGTTGTGAATGAAATCAAATTCAAATTTACCCATAAAAAGGTTGGCGTAATTAGGAGCTAATGAGGTTCCCATGGCGGTGCCATGTACTTGTAAGTAGTAGTTTTTTTTTCAAATAAAAAGTAATTTTTCGGTAATACTAGTTTAGTTAAATCCAAAATGTAATTTGTAGGTAAATTGATATCTCTTTCTATGAGGTGGAATTGGAGTGCTTCCACATCAACTGCATGACGGATGTTTGTATATGGGGCATTCTACCGAATTAGTTCAAAGTGCGGTCCCACAACAAGAAAAACTATTTAACAAAACAATTAAGTATTCAGACATAGATATTTACTAAGAATATGTTATGATCTATTTAAACCCAAGGCATTAAATGAGATAGTGATAAGCTAAATAAATTAAAAAAAACATCATTTATAGGGTACTTTCTATTAGGAAGTAGCTGTCCCAAACCCCGACCCCTACATTTAAATGTATGTAAATAACACTTAAAACATTTTTTTTGATTTTGTTCAATGGTGTAATTTCAAAGATCTTTATGATTAAGTTTAAACAGAAGTTGAAAGATTTAGATTTATTGTGGGTTTAATTTTTAAATTAAAAAACTATACTAAAAAATCTTGTCCCCGTTTTCATGTCACTACCGAAACCCCATAGTTTTAGTCCATTGGCTGAGCCTGGTTTTTAGCCACACCCCTGCATTTTTGACCAGGCAGTGACACTGCCTCCCTGTAGCTAAATCCCATACTTTTGAAAGAAATGTGTTCCAAAGTCTGAAAAATCGGTGTCCGAGAGTGTCCAGATATGCATGTGTAAGCCTAACTTCCAAAATGAGTAAGAATCATCACCACCATTTAATGTTAATGTTGTTCACATATTCTCTTCAATTAAGTAAACTTTTTTTTATTACATAAATTCAACACATTACACACAAATATTAAAAACAGTCCTTATTAACCCCCTGGGTTTTATGCAAAATATTATGTTATTATGTGTCCGAAACCTTGCCTTTTAGTATTTTTAATTCCAGATATGCATGTGTAAGCCTACAATTTTATTCAAGATGGAAAGATTTTCATAGTTAGGCACACACACACCACAAATACACAATATATGAATTCACACACACACATGCACAGACACATTCATGTTCCAAAATGAGTTCCTAAAGTAATTGGCACTTCATGAATTAATTTTAATGTTATTCTTTATGAATTCTTAATGCTTTAATGTTATTCTTCATGAGTTCATTTAATGTTAATGTTGTTCAGCCGGCCCATTTTACCTGAACACTGCTCATCTAAAAAAATGTGACAGCTGATGTTTTCAAAAGCTGTAGGGCCTGAACAATTATATTTTATTACATAAATTCAACACATTACACACAAATATTAAAAACAGTCCTTATTAACCATAAAAACACAATTCAATGTCATACATTGCTTTTTTCTTAGTTTCCCAAGCGATTAACCAAAAAGTGGCCCAATTTAGCTGATATCACCCTACCTGACCTATTGAAGTGTTTAACTCATATTACCTTTGCTTAACACATGTAACACTCCCTGTATGGCAATGAGAATGTAAGATTGACTGATGACGGAAGTAACCTGATGTTCCAATTCTACCATCCTATTGCCTATTTACATAATGTGATGACCTCGCACTGTTTGATGCAAACAAACTAAGTAATCTTTAAGGACTAATGTCTAATGCTATTGCCGAAACGAAGCATTTCTTCAATTTGGAGGTCCTACCGAGATCAACGAATAACCAAGACCCAGAAATTCGACCGGCGACCAGAGAGGATTGGACTACGAGTCCCTTTTCCATCATCCGCTGAGTTTCCTGTTTCTAATTATTTCGCTTGATAAACGAACTGAGAGCATTCGCTGTGGTGCGGTTGTAATTAAGGAATAGAGAGGAAATACCTACGCTCATATTGCCACCGCAATATCATTGTATGTTGAGTAAGTAGCCTACTCTTGAGATTTGTGAAAGTAGCCTACTACTTCTTGCGGGAGCCAAGAGTGCTCCACAGGAGCAAGTTTTGAAAAAAAGGGAATGCCAGGGACATAGGCGAGCAAAGCACATTTCATAATTCCATTGAGCGATTAACGGTTTTCAGAGAGCCAATAATTGCAACAGGGAGTCTGTGGCGACGTTTGTGATTTCAACGTCGGTGCGCGCTTGTTCGGCCTTACTGTTATAGTGGATTCCAGGTAGATGGGTAGCAGAGCACAGTTCACTAATTTAAAGGAGTAAATTAAGTGAATCCTCCAGTGAGTGACCAGGGATTTTCAGAGGATCCCTGATTACAAGAGCTGTCTGTGGCAGCGTTCGTGATTTTAACGCTGGTGTATAAAACTTGCTCTACCCTGACGTGTGTATGATAAACTATCCATTGTCTGTTCAAACGTTGTTTGTATCGTGGTCATTGTTTAATGTTTAATGTGTAAGTGTGAGTTGTCAGTAACTTTTCATGACGGTGTACAGTTGATGGCCACAGTGATAACCCCCACAGAGGTTAACAAACTTAATTTGTCTGTTACTATTGCGTTGGAGGGTGATGGTCAAAATCTTGCCAAGGGGTGGGAGGCAATTGAAGAATTCATATGGAAAGGTACAAATGCATCTATGAATTGGGGAGAAGTTGCAGCGTGTATTCAAAAGACTGGTGAGGCGGTTGATGTTTTTTCTGAACAGTTTTCTGAAACCTTTTTAAGACATTAAGGAATTAAGGAAATAAAACGTGATAAGTTTTCCTCCAGTGCAAGTGGTCCTCTTAAAACGACTTTTATGCAAGCGTTGGTGCCAGAAATAAGATCCGCCACCAAGCTTAGCAAACCCGACTGGCAAGATTAAATTATTAAATAGCTATTATCAGCTATTATCAGCAGCTAGAAGGGTTGAATTGGATACAGAATGTAATATGTGCTTTTAATAGTCATGGACATAATCGCGCAAATGGTAAAGGGAACAATAACTGTCGTAATTGTGGGAAACCGGGACATTTCTGGAGACAGTGCAGGGCACCAAAGCAATACAGAAACAATGCCCCCTCAACGCGCAATTACGCAGAGGGGGACACGGAGGATTTGGACAAACGCTTTGCAAGCTTGAACGACAGTCAGAAACAGGCCATTCTTTCTGCGGTTCCTTTAAACGAAAGGACGCCTCACCGAGACACATAGCGGCAGCAGTGAGGCAATCAAAAGACAGACTTTATGTGTGTGCGACCATTAACCGGCAAATAGACATAGATTTCCTTCTAGACCAGGGGTGTCAAACTCATTCCATCGGGGGCCTAGTGTGTGCAGGTTTCTGTTGTAACCAATGCATTACACAAGGTGATTTCAATTAGGTTCCCTCCTTAGTTGAAGAAGTGAGCTAATTAGTGAAATCACCTGGTGTGCAACAAAAAACCTGCATACACTCAGCCCTCGATGGAATGAGTTTGACACCTGTGTTCTAGACACTGGCGCTGAACTCAGTGTTTTACCTGCTTCATATGCAAAGAACAATATGTTGTCTTTAACAGACCGTGTACAACGATGCTATGGTGTAAGGGGGCAGGCTGTGACGTTGCGACAGATGCAGCCTGTGTCCATTTCAGTAGGGCCTGCAGAGATAACGGCGAATTTATGGGTTGGAGAAGTGTGTCAGCCTTTACTGGGCATGGATGTTTTATTAAAGTTAAACTCGAGTCTTTGAATTTTCTGACAGTAAAGTCATGTGGAATTTAAGACAGCTACAAAAAGCAGATGTCGCCAAACACCCAATTTGGGCGGAAAGTAAAAACGACTGTGGTCTTCTTGACATGGAATCGGTGTTACTCACCGGGACATCTCCCCCCAGCATGCGACAGTACCCCCTCAGCAGGGAGGTATCAGACCTATAATTAAAGAGCTTGAAGAACGACATATTTTGGTAAAAACTCAGAGTTGGCAGGCAGTACTTGAAGCCCCTAACTTGAGTATTCAAAAAGCTTCTCTCTCTAACCCTTCGACTATGATTATGCCCACTAACAATGATGCATGCGATGATGATCACCAATGCGAAGATTTAGTGGCAATAATGGAATGAGATGAACATTTGAATGAAACCCCCCTTATTATCCCTGATCGGATTCTCTTCACCGATGGGTCTTCCTCTTGTCACAACGGAGTGAGACATGCTGGGTGGGCAGTGACGTCAGAACATGAAGTGTTAAAATGCGGCTCGTTACCACCCGGCACATCGGCGAAAGGGACACCCGTAAAAAATGGTAATTTGGTAAAATAATTAATGGATGCTATTCAATTGCCAAGTGAAGTGTCGGTTTTATAGGTAAAAGCGCATACCCGTTTTAACACAGTGGAAGCAAAAGGGAACGCATTGGTTGATGAAGCCGCCAAAAATGCTGCTATTAAGGAAGAAATTAAAGTTGATTACATTTCTTTGCCTAAGTGTAAAGGTTACAACAATGTTTTGGTCATTGTCGATTAGTTTTCTTGTTGGACGGAAGCTTATCCGACCAAGAGGGGGACAGCTTTACACACAGCGAAGGTGTTAGTAAGAGACATCATTCCAAGGTGGGGGTTGCCAGACCAGATTGATTCCGATCAAGGGACTCATTTTACAGGAACTGTTTGTGCAGAGGTTAGTCGAAATGATGGGAGTTAAGTGGTCACTACACTGCCCACATCACCCACAATCATCTGGGCTTGTTGAGCAAACAAATCGGACCTTGAAAGAGCGACTGGCAAAAATGCACCAGCAAGGCGTTCCGTGGCCTGATGCGTTATCTGCTGTTTTGTGTCATTTATTTGTGACACATAGGGACAGGTTTGAGCCCTTTTGAAGTGATAACGGGCAGACCGATGTCACTGCCGGGGACCATTAAGTTGCAGAATGCGGACGTGCATCTGACATCAGACGCTCTGTTTTCATACTGTAAACAATTGACTGAAGCAGTCAAGACTGCTGCTCAGCAAGTGTCCGATGCATGGGTAGAACCACCGGAGGGAGGTCACTCCCTCGTTCCAGGGCAATGGGTAATGGTGTACAAGCCACAACGCATAACATTAGAGGCGAAATGGGATGGACCATTTCAGGTTCTGTTGACAACTGACGCAGCGGTTAAGCTACAAGGCAAAAATAGATGGGTTCATGCTAGTTTTTGTAAACTTACTGAGCATCCCAGTGATGTAACATAACGTGACAGCTTATTAGAAGTGTTAAAAATAGAAACCACTGTGTATAGCAAATTCTTTGTCTTATAGTTTAAACTACGATGTTGTACATAGCTTACTAGATGTGTCAAGATTTCCTTGAGGCTGCCGTATGTCTCTCTGGTCTGTTTCAGATTTGAGACGACCAGAGATCCCCACCACTGTGATGTCATAACAGTCGACTGCCCTACGCCAAGACGACGAGGTCTCCGAGGAAAGAACATTGACCACCGGAGAACCTTGGACCCCTGAGGGCAACAACGAACTCTTGCCGTGAATGGGACCAGAGGCTGAGACAATCACAGCCACATTTCACTGTCGTTTCTCCCTTTTGGGCAGCAAGGTGGGGCAGTGGATAGCACTGCCGCCTCGCAGCAGAAGGTCTCAGGCTCGAATCCTGGCTGAGGACCTTTTCTGCGTGGAGTTTGTGCATGTTCTCCCCGTGTCTGCGTGGGTTTCCTCCGGCCACTCTGATTTCCTCCCATACCACTGAAAAACATGTACAGTACTGTGAAAAAGTTTTATATTTAAAAAAATATAAATTGTAATTGTTTATTTTTATCAATTTACAAAATGCAAAGTGAGCGAACAGAAGAAAAATCTCAATCAAATCAATATTTGGTGTGACTACCCTTTGCCTTCAAACCAGCATCACTTCTTATTGGTACACTTGCACAAAGTCAGGGATTTTGTAGGATTATAGACAGGTGTATGATTAACCAATTATACCAAACAGGTGCTAATGATCATCAATTTCATATGTAGGTTGAAACAGCTGTGTAGGAGGCTTAAAACTGGGTGAGGAACAGCCAAACTGCTACTAAGGTGAGGTTGTGGAAGACAGTTTCATGTCCCAGGTCATACACCATGGCAAGACTGAGCACAGCAACAAGACACAAGGTAGTTATACTGCATCAGCAAGGTCTCTCCCAGACAAAGATTTCAAAGCAGACTGGGGTTTCAAGATGCTGTTCAAGCTCTTTTGAAGAAGCACAAAGAAACGGGAAACATTGAGGACTGTAGACACAGTGGTCGGCCAAGGAAACTAAATGCAGCAGATGAAAGACACATCATGCTTACTTCCCTTCGAAATCTGAAGATTTCCAGCAGTGCCATCAGCTCATAACTGGCAGAAACCAGTGGGACCCAGGTACACCCATCTACTGTCCGGAGAAGTCTGGCCAGAAGTCTTCATGGAAGAATTGCGGCCAAAAAGCCATACCTCCGACTTGGAAACAAGGCTAAGCGACTCAACTATGCACGAAAACATAGGAACTGGGGTGCAGAAAAATGGCAGCAGGTGCTCTGGACTGATGAGTCAAAATGTGAAATATTTGGCTGTAGCAGAAGGCAGTTTGTTCGCCGAAGGGCTGGAGAGCGGTACAATAATGAGTGTCTGCAGGCAACAGTGAAGCATGGTGGAGGTTCCTTGCAAGTTTGGGGCTGCATTTCTGCAAATGGAGTTGGGGATTTGGTCAGGATTAATGGTGTCCTCAATGCTGAGAAATACAGACAGATACTTATCCATCAGGGCGGCGTCTGATTGGCCCCAAATTTATTCTGCAGCAGGACAACGACCCCAAACATACAGCCAATGTCATTAAGAACTATCTTCAGCGTAAAGAAGAACAAGGAGTCCTGGAAGGGATGGTTTGGCCCCCACAGAGCCCTGATCTCAACATCATCGAGTCTGTCTGGGATTACATGAAGAGATAGAAGGATTTGAGGCAGCTTACATCCACAGAAGATCTGTGGTTAGTTCTCCAAAATGTTTGGAACAACCTACCTGCCGAGTTCCTTCAAAAACTGTGCAAGTGTACCTAGAAGAATTGATGCTGTTTTGAAGGCAAAGGGTGGTCACACCAAATATTGATTTGATTTAGATTTCTCTTCTGTTCATTCACTTTGCATTTTGTTAATGGATCAAAATAAACTATTAACACTTCTATTTTTGAAAGCATTGTTACTTTACAGCATTTTTTCACACCTGCCTAAAACTTTTGCATAGTACTGTATTTCAGTTAAAAAATATATATATATTGATGAAAGACAATTGTAGAGCACCCCAACCGTGTTTGTATACTTCAGCTGATGGCCAACCTACATCACCCATAGTAATCTCCATTCCTGTACCCCCTTTCGAAAATGATGGTTTGATCATAGATGTACAAGTGATCATATGATCAGAGGGGGAAATTGTTAGATTTGGGTGTTTTCTTTAGTAACATTTTATTTACAGTCTCAAGACTGAAGTCTGTATGCCCCGACTTCTTACCCTGTTTCCGTCTGGGTGTTAAGTGCCCTTGCTCAGATGCCTTTGGAAAGCAAACCCTGGGTGAATAGAAGTTATAACATCTGAAGAAGTCATTGATCTAGCCAGGAAAAGGAAGTTATTGCATGCATGAAACCTTTACACCTGGCTCGCCCCCATTGTTGAGAGATACAGTATACTTAAACTGTGCCATTTTTCAAGGATGGTAGTGTTAGACTGGAGAAACAATCTGTAACTACGAATAAAGAAGCTACTGTCTTTCACCACTGATTTAAAACTCTTCTATTCTCTGGAAACGAAATTGCACGCACCAACAGCGAACAGAGTTTTTAATTGAGAGAAACGAAGCAATTCTTCAGGACTAATGTCTAATGCTTTTGCCATGCTATCAATATGAGAACATTTTGTCATGTTTCTGTTTTGCTTCCTTGTAGGCCTGATGTTGGTCACATGATGGTCACATGATGGAGGTCGATTGTCGACACCTTCTTGATACCTGATTCCTATGATAAATTAACTGACTATGCGTTAGATCAATTGTCCAATGAAATGCCATTGCTTGCTAATGACTTAATTGAAAGCAGTTTAATTAGCGGCCCCTTGAAATGCATATTTCACTCATTGCTGAATTGTATTATTCACTAATTGCTTAATTGTATAATTGGTTGCAGCATAAATATCTTCCCAAATTGAGACAACGTTATTGCACACTGATGGAGGCCTAGTTGCCGAAACGTTTGTGTTTTCTGCTCCTCTGTGCCTAAACGGATTACAATGACTTCAAATAATTTTTTGAGTCTAAGGACCTTCTTTACCGAGTGCGAACCACCCTCTCAATTTTTGCAATTATTCTATTTTGGTTATACGCACCTAACCTGCCTAATAAGACGTCAGACCAGTTGAGCGCAATGGTATACACCAGGGGTGGGCAATTCCGGTCCTGGAGGGCCGGTGTGTATGCAGGCTCTTGTTTCTACCAATGAACCTGGCTCAATTAGCTAATTAGCTGCACGCGTTAATGCCGGTTAACTCTCAGATTAGATTACAGTAAATATTTCAAGAACAGTCTTTAGCTGTCATTCATGAGTTTAACAGAAAACTTGGCAAAAATTTTATCATTAAGAACATAAGTTGGCACGAAATCCAGAAACAGACACGGCCCTCTTTGCCCACCCCTGGTATACACCCTTCGTTTATTTGACACATGCATAGTTTTTGTTTGACACATGCAAACAAAATAAGAAGAAAAAAAGGGAAAGCAAGAGAGATGGCAAAGTTATATATAAGAAAGACTAAAAAAAAAAAATGCATGGGGAATGGAATAGAAAAGGGAAAAACACGCACACACACAAAAAAGGGAAAGTAGGGGGGAAAAAACAAACACAGGAAGTAATAGTAATCATTTTCAAAAATGATAATAATTTTAAAAATAAACAATACAAATATTAAATATATTTAATTTAAGGTTGAGGGGTGGTGGTTGGATTTAGAGGGAAAAAATTGAAAAGAAAAGAACGTATTCTCTTTGGTTAATTTGAGAAATCCATCATATATCATTTACCATGTCATGTGGATTAGAAGTTAGGTTCATGTCCTGGAACTGCAGAGATTTACAAAAACTCAAAAAGGTGAAGCAAGTGATGAATAGGTTAAAGTGTATACATTCTAATGTATTTCTTCAAGAAACACATTTATTGCTTAAAGAGGACTCTAAAATTAGGAGGGAGTGGCAAGGTAATATATTTTCGGCATCATATTCTACTCAAGCAAGAGGTGTTCTTACTCTTATCCATAAATCAATCCCATTTCATATTACTCAGGTGATTAAGGATAAGGCTGGCAGGTATTTAATAGTACAGGGTACCCTTCTTACTGAAAAGTAGAATTTAGTGAATATATACGGTATGCCCCCAATATTGATGACCAAAGCTTTTTTCATAATTTGTTTTTCAATCTTTCAACTCTGTTAAGTACATCATAGCAGGGGATTTTAACTGTACAGTATGCTGAACCCAACGAAGGATATGAGTTCAGGTGCTGACCAGTCTCATATCAGAAGCAGGGAAACCATACATCACTATGAAATAATTAAACTTGAAAAGATATATGGAGATCACTGCATCCCAGTGATTCAGGTTATTCCTGCTATTCCAGTACATACAATCCCTACTCCCGCATTGATTATTTTTTGGTATCAGCAGACTTGGGGTTTAAAATAAAGGACTGCTATTATGAAGGCATTATGATCTCTGACCACACCCCAAATGCTCTAATATATGAAGACCCAAAGCTAGTGAGAGACATTCCCAAATGGCGCTTCAAGCAAAAATGGCTTATGGACACTGAGTTTATTTTTTTTATTGAGGAGCAAATTACATTTTTCTTTGAAGCAAACAATCTGAAACAACAGCTTCTATTAGGTGGGAAGCATTTAAGGCTTTTATCAGAGTTCAGATAATCAACTTTACAGGCTGGAAGTGTAGTGTAATGGTTAGGGAGCTGGGCTTGTAACTCAGAGGTTGCAGATTCAATTCCCAGGTGGGGCACTGCTGTTGTACCCTTGAGCAAGGTGCTTAACCTGAATTGCTTCAGTAAAATATCCAGCTGTATAAATGGATTGTATGTAAAGAAATGTAAACTATGTAAGTCGCTCTGGGTAAGAGTGTCTGCTAAATGCCTAAAATGTCAAATGTAAATATCTTTACAAGTTCTAAAGCCATCCATCCATCCATCCATTTTCTACCGCTTCTCCGGGTCAGGTCGCGGGGGCAGCGTCCTAAGCAGGGAGACCCAGACTTCCCTCTCCCCGGCCACTTCGTCCAGCTCTTCCAGGGGAATCCCGAGGCGTTCCCAGGCCAGCCGAGAGACATAGTCTCTCCAGCGTGTCCTGGGTCTTCCCCGGGGCCTCCTCCCGGTGGGACGTGCCCGGAACACCTCACCCGGGAGGCGTCCAGGAGGCATCCTAACCAGATGCCCGAGCCACCTCATCTGGCTCCTCTCGACGCGGAGGAGCAGCGGCTCTACCCTGAGCCCCTCCCGGATGACCGAGCTCCTCACCCTATCTCTAAGGGAGAGCCCAGACACCCTGCGGAGGAAACTCATTTCAGCCGCTTGTATTCGCGTTCTAAAGCCAGAAAGTGGAAATGCTGAAACAAAAATAAAGTCCTTTGAAAACAAATTGTATCAAATAAACTGTCCAAAGATCCATCAAGAACTTTTATTACTTAGAACACAATATAATGAAACATCAGCTTGTAAGGCTGCTGCCAACCTCAATCGACTCAAACAAACATTCTATGATCAATGAGAGAATCCTGGAAAAGTGCTAGCTTGGCACATCAAGCAGTTACAAACTGAAGGATCTATCACCTCAATACAGAATAGTAAGGGAGGAACCATAGTCGATCATATTGAAATAAACAAAGCTTTTAGATCTTATGAGAAACTGTATAGCTCAAACATAATTCAATATAGGCAAGAGGAAAACACTTTCCTAGATAGCCTTCATATACCCAGCATCCCTGAGTTAGTAAGATCAGACCTAGGGGCTAAATTAACACTGGATGAAATATCTAATGCAATAGACTGTATGAATGCAGGGAAGATATATATAAAAGGTTCAAGTCCCATCTACAGACCCCACTCCTACAAATGCTTATGGAATCATTTCAAAATGGAGTCTTGCCTACCTCTTTGAGAGTCTCTCTAATTACATTACTCCCCAAACCCAGTAAACCTTGTAATACATGTGAAAGCCTGAGACCAATAAGCCTCCTAAACGCAGACTTAAAAATACTCTGTAAAATGTTGGCCAGAAGATTGGAAGGGCTAATCCCAGGGATAGTTGATGGGTTAAACTGCTGTATACTGAACCGTATGCAGAAATACTGACTAATAACACCACATCCAAACCAATCACAATTAAACGGAGCTGTAGACTGGGGTGCCCTCTATCACCATTGTTATTCACCATGGCAATGGAAGCATTTGCTTTTGCTGTAGGATCCCACACAAAGATTACTGGTATAAATATAGGGCAACAAGAGCAACGCATTGCTCTATATGCGGATGATGTGATTCTCTTTCTTAAGAATATGGACAGATCCATTCCAGCCCTGCTGGATTTGATAAAAACATTTGGAAAGATTTCAGGATATAAAGTAAACAATACCAAATCCTCAATACTGATACTTAATTCAGCAGAAAGGAATAATCCACCTCTACAAGCTTGCCAATATGAAGTTGTGGATAGTTTCACATACTTTATACATACAAATTGTCCCAGGCATTGAAGATATAGTGAACACCAATTACAGTCCTGTGGTGAAAACGATTACAGATTCGATTCATAGATGGACACCCCTGCCAATCTCCCTCATAGGGAGAATAAATATTCTTAAAATGAACATACTTCCCAAGCTTCTTTATCTTTTTGAAAATATACCTTTGCCACCTCCTATTAACCTATTCTCTAAACTAAAGACAATGTTTACCAATTTTCTATGGAACAATAGACGCCCCAGGGCAGGTCTGTCACTCCTGTACTTACCTTACGACAGAGGTGGGCTTAAGTGCCCGAACCCTCTCTAGTATTATTTGGCAGCACAACTTTGAACAATTATGTTTTATTTTACAGATGAAAACCCTCCTTCACGGAAAAAGATGGAAACTTATTCAGTGATACTGCCATTTCCTATGTATTTATACTCAGCAAACAGTAAAAACCTTCAAAAGAATACCCAAAACCCCATTGTTAAGAACATGATAAATGTTTGGTATCAGGCTAGTAAATATCTAGGGGAAACTATTTCACTTTTTAGTCCAGTATGGGGTATCGATCTCTTTCCATCAGGCAGGTCTGATGTAGAATTTAAGATCTGGACTGAGAAGGGATTACAGAAAATAAAAGATCTATATGGGCCAAACAATGAACACTTAATATCATTTGAAGAAGTAGTCAAATATAATACCCCACAAACGCAATTCTTCAAATACTTACAACTGAGAAATTTCATCAGAACATCACAAAATCAGACAATATCTATCCCTTCCCTATCTACACTAGAAACTCTAATGTTAAAGGACTGCTTGGGAAGGGGTGTTATATGTAATTTATATGATGCCCTGTTTTCAGGCTCCTCTACAGAATCCTCTGCAGATAAATGTAATGCCTGGAGAGAGGATCTTCAGGAGGACATCTCCTCTGAGGACTGGGAAACAGTATGCACCAAGGCACAAATGCAGACAGCCAATACCGGGTGAATAACAGCCAATAACTGGCTCATGAGAACATATGTTACACCAATCAAACTCAATAAATATAATAGCTCTATCTCTGATATTTGTACCAAATGTGGACTGGTAAAGGGAACATTTTTCCACTGCATATGGCAATGTGAAAAAATAAAATAATTTTGGGAAGAGGTGAAACAGGCCGTAGAGGAGATGTTATCTATACAACTACCTTTAGACCCAAAGCTTTTCATTTTAGGATTATACCAAACTATTCATAACATGAGAAGGAAAAAGCAGGTTTTGCTAGATCTATGTTTATTGCTAGCCAAACGAGTTATATCTTGGAAACAGGTGGGTAAACCAAAAATTTGTAAATGGCTCACTGAATTATCCACATGTCTACCCTTAGAGAAAATTACCTATGCTATTAAAGGCAAACAATCACTTTTTAACAACATATGGGGTTCCTTCATACTTTACATGGAGCGTACAGACTTGACTCATATGATAGACGTGCCTGGGGTGGAATGAGTAATCCTCTGCAGTGAAATGATCAGTTGTAAACTTGTTGATCACTTGTTAACTTTTGTTATCACAGGATTTCTATTTCTGAGATAGAGAAATTAATTTTATTATTATTTGTGTTGGGGGCTGCGGGGGTGTGTGTGAGTGCATTTTGTGTTTTCTATCTTTATTGTTATCCTCAACTGATTTAAGTAATACTGGATGATTGTTGGTATAGCTAAAAACAATAAATATATTGTGGAAAAAAATATGAGAGAAATGGCTAAGTAAATGCCAATAACAAATTGACAGGCCTGCATGCCTGCTATTGTTATCCTACATAATTTATATTCGTCTAATATACATTTGTCACTTGAAAATCAATTGTTTCAAAGTAAGAAATGTAGTATTTAAATGCTATATGTATATACACTACCGTTCAAAAGTTTGGGGTCACCTTCCATCTGGACTATGGCTAATCGGGCACTCCTTCATTCTTCAGCAAGATAACGACCCGAAACACACCTTGAAGTTGTGCAAGAACTATCTGGTGAAGGAGGAATGTGAACAACAACTCAAACTAAAGACCTGGCCTGCCCAGTGTCCAGACCTCAATCCCATAGAACTTGTATGGGACAAACTGGAAAGGAAGAGTCAAAGCAAAGCAACCCACAAGTTTCTCTGGGAATTGCTGCAGGATAGCTGGGAAAACATGTCGGGTGATTTCCTGCTAAAACGTATTAACCGAATGGCCACTGTTTGTGAGGCTATTCTCACGCCAAAGGGTGACTATTTTGAGGAATCCAAGATTCAATTTTCAATATAATTTGAACATTTCTTTGATGTTCATTTTGTTCATTGTTACATGTGTTTTTTTGTCATTTTAAAGTATATACAGAAATGTATACGGTGTAAAGCATTGTCAATTATGAGATAAACCTAGTTTCCAGCAGGTGACCCCAAACTTTTGAACGGTAGTGTATATATACTGTATATATATATACTGTGGTGTCCCCAGGGGTTGGGCGACACTCACGGACCTTGCAGAGGGCGTAGGCAAGTTAAAGAACCCAGAGGAGGCAGTAATATAAACAAATGATAATTTATTAACTACTATTACAACACAAAACCAAGGGTGGGGTCTTCGGGAGAATACAAACACAAAGTCCGCAATCCTTATCTCTTTGTCAATGTCCAATCCAATCCAAAATCCAGGTCCAAGTCCGCAATCCAGTCCGTAGTCAAATCCAAAGGGGGTCCTCAAAACAATCCAAGTTCATTCACAAACAACACACTCCAACACTCTCTTTCTCCAAATACTGGCTGGTCAAACAGACTTCACAGTACTTACTCTTACAACTCACACAGCAACTCCTTCCAAAAACACGTTCCTACTCCTCTCCCAGTGTAGTGGGAATCAGCCCTTTAAATAGACCTTAAAATGGCTTTCAGCTGGCCGTTAGTCCCGTTGCCTTCACTTGTCTCAGGTGTGACTGTGGCCTGCTGGGAAATGTAGTGTTTCCTGGCTCCCATGTGTTGTAGGCCAGGCAGCCATTTCCTAGTGCAGCCCATTGGGCTGCCACAATACATATAGCAGAACCCAGGGAGTTTAAACTGATTAATAATAAAACCCACATATACAGGCAAATGCAACAAATGGGATATTTATTTTGGGGAAGTATCACAAGAGGGAAGGGAAAAAGGATAACAAGACAAACGGGGAAAACAAGGAAATAAATCCACAATCCGTTCTTGAGGTCCCAGTCCATAATCCAAAATCCTTAATCCAAGCCGGTTTCTCATACAAAAATGGATCAAACACAAAAGGGGGTTCTCAAAACAGTCCAAGTCCCATTCATACAGAGACACTCACCACTCCACACAATGAGAGTTTTCTGTCATCCAGCCCCGAGACACTCTCCACTCTTCCAGTGAGAGTTCTCGGGCTGTTGCCCAGAAACACTCTCCACTGCCCGAGTGCGAGTTCTCTTTCAATCACACAAATAAAACTGAGGGCGAGAGGCGGACCCTCTCTCAGGGCACCCTCTCGCTCTCTTTCACCAATCACACCGGAAGCACTTTACTCAGTCACTTTCGACAAACGCACACAAAACTCAACAAACATCAAACATCAAACCATCACACATCACACACCCAACATCAAACATCAAACATCCAACAATCCACAATTCAACATGATCCCATATGCGTGCACGCGCACACTCACAACAATGACAAGACAAACTCTCCATACACACAAACAAAGACAAAAGACTAACTCATTCCTCACTCGCCCCACCTGCTCTTAAATAGGCTCCCTTTCTGCCTGGCTCAGGTGGGACTCGTGAGGCAATCACCCAATCACAATCATTCCACACCAAACAATTCACATTCTCACAGACACCCAATCAGCCAATTTACTTCCATATCAATTAACTGATTGACACCAATTAAATAATAATTAAATCAACCATGGCCTTTGGAGCAACCTTCCGGGCGACAGTTCACTCTCACACCCTGTGAGAGTGCCAAACCTGCCCCTAGAAAGTCTCCCTGCTCCAAAGGCCTCCACAACATATACAACACAGGCAACTATGCCACTCCCACGTGGCCGAGACCGACGCCCTCCACAGATGCATTCAAAGCTCTTCGACCTGCAGTGGGAGTTTAATCAAAAGCTTCAAATCCAAGAGGAGGCTTGGAACAGTCAGAGGAGACGACCTGGACTCCGGCCAAGGATGAAGAGACCTCGTACTCCAATTTACTGAGGAGAAGACCCTTTATAAACACAGACATCATACTGGGCTCATGAGAGTAGTCCCTCCTCTGTCACCGCAGTGAAGGCCAACGGGAAATACACCACAGCTCTCCTGGACTCCGACACTATGGTGACATAAGATCGGAATTTTCTCGGTCCCAGTCCATAACAGACACTTTATCCATCACCTGCATTCATGGGGAAACCAAAGAATACCACACCCCGATTTTAAACTTAAACTCCCACTCACCTAATTGTGGTTGATTGGGGACAGCAGGAGTCTGTCCCATATAAGGAGTGCTGCTTACCCAGTTCCTCGCTTCTCCTTGCATGTGTGAACAGTGTGGAAAGCCACATATTTTTTTACGTTTGTTGTGAAACCAACGCTGAATAAATGTGTTATTCATCTAAACTCAACTCGTCTTCTTAGTATCATGCTTCAGCCTTGAACCGGTCATAACATGATTTGGGGACTCGTTTGAGAAATTTAGCAGCTTTTGGGATATTTTTTTATTTCCTGCTTGTTTTTGGAGACACAGTGACATGTGTTAGTGTTTGGCTAATCGGTGGCGACAGCTTGATTGCTTGATTATTGAAAGGAATAACATAAGTAAACTATTTAATGTTGCTTTTTGTGTTTGAATACATATTAGTCTGAGTTTCGACGGAATTTGAATCGTCATTGAATGTTAGTTTTGTGTTTGAGTATACATTTAAATCTGCGTTTTGAGAAAGTTACATTGAGTTGTTGACTTGATATTTGACTTGTGGTGTGGAGCAGGCAAGCAAACAGATTAACTAAGCTTCTGTTAACACCTTTGATTAGGTGTAGCGACAGTGTCCACAAGGGATATTGTTTTTTGAAATTGATGTTGTGCGGAGCAGTTGACGGCATTTTTCCTGGGTTCATTTTTCCGTAGTGAATGCATGATCTATCAACTGGGTTGTGTGTTCTGCTATCAGGCTTTGTGATTTAATACCCGCCGCAAGGCACATGAAGACTAGGGATTCAGCTAGTGTGGTGTGGGGTTGCTCCGTTATTTTCCGCAGTTTTTTTTCCTTCCTTTTTTACACTGTTTGTTTTCCTCATGTGGTTCGTCTTGCTCTCCCTTAGAATTCTCCAGTTGGAGGTTGTAGCGAAAGGGGAGAGAGAATTTATATAGATTTAATTTTAAGAAAACCACCTATACGTGTGATCATGGCTGGTGATTTGGACAAGATAACTAGTGGTAAAGCAAAATCTTTTTGAAGGATCCTTATAGTGATGTATTGCGGTCCCTTAATATTTCTGAATTAAAACAACTCATTGTCTATTGGAATGGCGGTGATGTGGCTGGTTTGAAATGAAAGGTCAAAATACAAGAACTGGTGATGAGGTTAGTGCTCGCAAATTATATCCCTGCTGAGCCTGAGGAGGAGGTGAAAAGGAACAGAGTCGTTTTTATCGTTTAAAGAAAAATTGGAGCTGGAACAGATAAGAAGTGAATTGGTATTAATACGAGAACTAGAACTACCTAACATGACTCTTAAAGAAAAAGTGGTGGTAGAGAATCTAGCTTTAAAAGCAGCTCTATTTAGGAGGGAGGATCTGGATGCCTCAATGCTGGCTGGCATGCTGGATGAGAGCCCTGTGTCACCACCAGTCCCTCAGCTCGATGTTTCTTACCATTTGCGTCAAATTCCTAAGTTCAATTAAAAAGATCCAGTCCGTTCTGGTGGGTAAAGCTCAGGAGGCATATTTATTGCTTACCCCAGAACAGACTATGATATATACTACAGTTAACGATGCTATCTTGAAAGCATTTGAGCTAGTTCCTGAAAGTTATGGCCATGAATTTAGGACATGGAAACGTGCGGAAAAACATGTCTCATGTTGATTTTGTCAGACTTTTTGTGTTGGCACAGAGTGACGGAAGCTGACTAGCTGAAAAACGATGTGATTTGGTAGCTCTTGAGCAGTTCAAAAATTGGGTGTCCAAGCCTGTGGTTACTTATATAGGGGGTGCTAGAACACTTCCATTAGACTTCGAAATCTCTTTTATGATCCTATTGCACAGAACTGGGCAGTGATTAGGAAGGATGGTCTCCCTTGGTTGCTTTTGGCCATTTGTGAAGTTGCTCACAAATTAACTTGTGTTTGGCCATGATGTTTGAGGTCCCAATACTGTGGTTGCTGATGAGTGGCGAATTGTAGAACCTCCAGAGAATGTTTTAGATTATGTTGGTGGTTTTCAGTTTTGTTTGCATAAAGTTGGCGCTGCTGCTCAGGAACCTCTAGAAAGTCACAATCAAAGATTGTGTTTAACCAAAAAGCTAAGGGTCAGAGTTTTAAACTTTAAAAGTTTGCAGGTCCTTGTGGGGTGGAGTGATGTCTTTTGGACCGAGGCTGTCTGGTTCATATGCCTGATCATGGAGGGGGTGTTCGGTTGTGTTGTATCAATTTTCTTGGGCCATGTTTTGTGCCTGTATCTTTTGCGCATTCTGGTGTGTTCGGTCTGTTGGTCTGGTGGTGGCTCCTGAGTCTCATATGTCTGATCCAACTTCAGATGATGCTTTGAAGGAGGGGATCCGGGTGCCGGCTAGGTGTGTGTTCCAGGGCAGGTTGGAGAGTTCAATTTACTTGAAAGATTTGGGGTCTTGGTTTCTTTGCTTTGCAGAGGAGTGCTGTTGGTGCTGCTGGTTTGTGTGTCTGTAGTAGCTTCCTAGCCCCTAATATATGCCACGTGTTTTTTGGCTCTCTTTCTTTTTGTCTCCTCATTCTTTTCTTCCCTGGGTTTCTCTTTCCACCACTGTGGCACCACACCTTGGGAATGGGAGCCTCAGTTTTGGAGGGATCGTGGAGGTTGGGAGGCGGAGTAGACACACATGCTGCCGAAGCGCAATTTTATTTATTTTTTAGTTAGGTTTAAAATATAAAAATATGTATTATACTATTGAAGATGTGTGAATGACATTATAATGATTTTTGTTGTAGGTTTATGCCGGCCCTCTTGTGGTGGGGGTGTGACGGTTCTCTGTCCCTACCGCTGGTTCGTTCTCCTTTTTCTGTTAATGCAGTCTGGCGAACGGCTGGCAGAGTGGGGCGGCGGAGTAGTCCACTCCCACCCACCTATTTGTGGTCGATTGGGGACAGCAGGGGTCGGTCCCCTATAAGGAGTGCTCCTCACCTGTGTGAACAGTGTGGAAAGCCACGTCTTTTTGACGTTTGTTGTGAAACCAACACTGAATAAACTTGTTATTCCTCCAACCTCGTCTCATCTTCCTAGTGTCATGTTTCAGCCTTGAGCCGGTTGTAACAACTTGCAGACAACAGAGGGACCAAATGTGGGAAGAGCTGGAGTGGTACCAAACATGCCTGTGCCTGTGCTGATGGGGAGAGATTCTTCATTATTGGGAGAAATGGGAAAACGAGGAATTAAAGGGAAAGGGATCAGAAAACAGGTGAGTAGCTAAGTTGTGTGGATATCAGGAAGTGGACCCCAATGCATCAACGGAACTACTTTCTGAAGGTGAACCGGCTGAAGAACAGCGGGAAAACACAGAGCTGAATTAAGGGATTTATTTCCAATGGAACAGGAGGGGGGAACCCGAGACCACTTCATTATCAGGCCAATTCGGGATGGCACAGCTTGGAGACTCCAACCTGGCCAGTGCTCTTCAGCAGGTGCTGTTTGTCAACGAAAAGCCCATCGAAGGGGGGAGTCAAATTATCTACCCCCATTTCGCGATCAGCTGTTATACTAAGTGATAAAAAAAAGATGAATGCATAGATCTGCTGTTGGTGCCCAAACCATTTATACAATTAGGGCTACAGTTAGCTCATGTACATCTTCTGGGGGCACAACTCTGCGTAAAAAAGACCTTGGAGAGAATCAGGAACCAATTTCACTAGCCAGGAATAAAGAAAGAAGAGGAGAAGACTTTTGCCAAAATTGTTCCGAATGGCAGCAGGTGGTGACCAGACCACATTTCCGCAGTCCCTTACCTATAATTTCAGTACCTTTTAGTAGTATAGCAATGGACCTCATTGGACCCCTACCAGTGGCCAAGGGCATCAATACATCCTGGTCTTTGTGGACTACACCACCAAATACTTCGCACTTCAAATAGTTTTCCGAATGGGCATTTCCGACCAGATTTGAACCGACTAAGAACCCCATTCATGTCACGCATCTGGGGTGTAATGAAACATTAACCCCCTGAGGTTGGACGCACCAAGCAGCAATCAGTCTATTTCTAACTTTTCGGGGGTTGTATAGATTTGAGCACTGAAATTTTTTTAAAATTAGCGAAAAAGTAAACATTAAAACGCAGATGCAAAAAAACAGTTATGGAAGCAGACAGAAAAATGAAGAGACCAGCTGTTTATTTTATTTCGCCAAATATATATATATAAATTCCGTCTTCTCAAACAGAACAAATTGAAGGCACAGAAAATACCAAACAAAAATGTTATAAAATATATCCTCCACTAGCTTTTTTGCCCATCTTGTCTGTGTTTACGCTGTTCTATGTGATATTAATTTTATTTCGGAAATACTCGTGACTTGGGACTGTCAACGTAACAAAGAGCCAAAATGAATATTCAGGACTTTAGCAGGAGGCAAAAAAACAGGTTTTTACCTCAGGGATATTTTCACTATCGACCTTGCAAACGGGCAAAACAATTCGATGTTTATCAAACCAGAAAAATTTACAGGAAAAGAAAGTGATGAAGCTGTGATTGTCCTTCAAATAAAAATATCAAACACTTTGGATTAGCCCATGCAAAATCTAAAAACATTAAAAGCCCGGACCTCATAAAAATGCAGGTATGCATATTTGTTCAAACAGAGAAGTTATTAGTTAGTTATTATCGAAAATGTTTAAACCTCAGGAAAGAAAGTGGAAGCAATTTAGCCTCCAGGTAGCCAGTGCTTTAATGGATCTAACTAAAAGCTGTCTGCCAGATGAAGTGGACGGAGAGGACAGAGAAAGCGCTTCAGGATCTCAAAGGGATACTGTTTTCAGGACCAGTGCTGGTGAGGTGTGGGGAGTGGTAATAGTGGGGAGATACCGTTGCAGAAGGAACAAGGGTGGAGAAGAAAAAAGTTGAACAGTATTGTTCAGAGATTCCTTTGCTTCCAATATGACATCACCTACCGTCCAGGTAAACAAAACTTTGCAGCTGATTGCCTGTCAAGATTACCTCTTCCTACATCACATGATGACAATGCAGTTGAACCTGCATTTATTGCTGAAATCTCACACACTTCTATGTGATGCAGGGATCTCGTGTCCTGGTGCCCATCTTGCTGCATCCAAAAATTGTCCACTTAGCACATGAAGGACACCAGGGAATTGTGCACACCAAGCAGCGCATCAGAGACCTGTATTGGTGGTCACAGATGTACAGTGTGGTTCTTTCAATGATCTCCTCCTGTGTGCCCTGCCAGCTAAGTGACAAAACGACAAAGACCTGCCCAGAATCACTTCAACAAGTGGAGATGCCAGATAGCCCATTCCAAAAAGTGACCGTGGATATTGTGGGACCGTTTGAGCATGGTACGTATGATTGCCGCTATGCCATTACCATAGTGGACTACTTAAGCAAGTGGCCGGAAGTGCTTTCTGTCCAAACATCACAAATCAGTTAACCTCCACAGCTTTCTTTCTCTTTCTAGAAGAGAGGGGCATTAAGCACATTTGCTCAAGTGTATATTAGCCTCAGGTCAATGGAGCAGTGGAAAGATTCAACAGGGTGTTGAAGGAATGTCTACAGAATGCTGAAAAATGCATCAAATGCCATGGAAACAGGAGGTCACAACTTTCCTACACAGCTACCGTGCCACTCCACATGCTCTGACTAGTAAGTCCCCTTTCGAGCTGTTGCGGGGAAGATCAATGCGAACAAAATTGAACATCCTGCCTATGCGCAACAGTAGTACAC
This sequence comes from Aldrovandia affinis, assembly GCA_029706075.1. Lineage (NCBI taxonomy): Eukaryota > Metazoa > Chordata > Actinopteri > Notacanthiformes > Halosauridae > Aldrovandia > Aldrovandia affinis. Next base: position 1,155,755 of record JAINUG010000249.1, on the reverse strand, counting down.
ACCAGGATGTCAGAGACACTGTATCCCGTCGGCGACTGAAAAACAAAAGCTACACCGATCAAAAGAGAGGAGCAAAACCTCCAAAGTTCCAGTGCGGCAACCAAGTCCGGGTTCCCAAACCAATGCATGACAAGAAGACAGACGCAAGGTTCACTGAGTGGAGTAAGCAGGGGTATACAGTGTAGAGCAAGTAGGCAGTGGTGATGACAATTAGCTAAATGTACAGAGTTCAGTGGTAGTGGAGTCTGAAAAGGTGGGTTTTGAGTCTCTTGCGGAAGATCGCAAGTGATTCCGCGGTCCTGACTGATTGCGGAAGGTAATTCCACCAGCGAGGGGTCAGGACAGAGAAGAGACGAGACCACGAGGAGTGGTTGCCAGGCGCCCGGAGGGATGGGGCAGTCAGTTTGCTAGAAGAGGTGGAGCGGAGGGGTCTGGCTGGGGTGTAGGGAGTGATGAGTGACTGGAGGTATGGGGGAGCAGTACCTCTAGCCACTTTAAAAGCAAGCACCAGTGATTTGAATCTGATGCGTGCTGCGATAGGGAGCCAGTGCAGAGAGGGGTGACGTGAGTGAACGTGGAGTAGAGGGGTGACGTGGGTGAACTTTGGCTGGTTGAACACCAGACAAGCGGTGGCATTCTGGACTAGTTGCAGTGGCTTGATGGCACAGGCCGGTAGGCCTGCCAGCAGGAAATTGCAGTAGTCCAGACGTGAGATCACCAGGGTCTGGACCAGGAGTTGTGTGACCTCTTGGGTGAGGAACGGTCACATGGATGTTGTGGAGGGAGAATCGGCAGGTCCGAGTGATCGCTGCAATGCGGCCCGAGAAGCACAGCTAGTTGTCCAGGGTCACTCCAAGACTCCGGGCAGACTGGGACGGAGACACTATGGAACCTTCAACGGTGATTGATGCATCAATCATCGGGGAGCCCTTCGCTGGGAGGAAGAGCAGTTCTGTCTTCCCCAGGTTCAGCTTCAGGTAATGGGTGGACATCCATGCGGAGTTGTCAGCCAGGCATGCAGAGATCCGTGCTGGGACCTGGTCTCAGATGGAGAGAAGGAGAGAAAGAGTTGAGTGTCATCGGCATCACAGTGATAGGAAAAATCGTGAGCAGAGATAACAGAACCAAGTGACTTAGTGTACAGGGAGAAGTTCATCTTGTGTGGTGTTTTGTTATCAAACTTAGTTGTATGGAAACCCCACATCCTTATTCCTGTTACAATACATAGAGTGTGAATTCTATTCTGGTTAGTATAATCATCGTTTATGGGATTTTTCTCCCAATTTGGTAGCCAATTACACCTGCTATTTTCAGGTCAATCCCTCCTTCATAGTTCGCTGCCATAGCCCTGTGACTGGCAGTGAGAAAGGCGAAGTATCGTCTCCTTCGAGATTGCACTCGTCATGCTGTCGACCGTAACTCCAGTACCCCAGAGCCACTCCTGTGAGCAGCAAGCATCTTGACGGCTTCCCTCCCCCCTCCCTGGGGCGGACAGCTAATTGCCACCCCTGGTAGCACCCCAGTCACCGTAGCCAGGACGTTGAAAGCACTAGACCACGTGGGAGGCCGTTTTTGGTCAATTCTAATTTACTTAGAATTAGTTACGCAAGTGTTCGCCGTCAGTTGTACCTTGGGTAATTCTGTTTTGCGTTGTTATAATTGGTTTAAGCTGTTGCGCGGTCGTTTCGTGCAGTTTAACTTTGTATTTATTATAATCTGTTGAAGCTGTTCTGTGGTAGTTTCAACCCGTTGTTAGATAAGCAGGCTCATTAGTAATTTTTGGGCTGTATTAGTTGCTTGCTTCCGGAGTAGTGTGTGGTACCCCGAACTAAGTGGTTTCAGGGAATTGGTAGTACCGATTCGGGGCACCTGGTAGTCGGCGCAATGTGATTACCCTCATATAGGTTTTTTAGCACCTCCAGTTTTGCTAAAGCGGCAGCTTTTCTGTGGCAGCCTGACCTTCTGTGCCTCACTGTACAAAGTCTTGGGAGTCTACCTGCAGGAGTCCACCAAGGGAGGTCCACTAAGGGAGTCTATACTGCACGGTAACAACCAACATTTTTCTTCTACTAGTCGTTTTTGTGTTTATACATCTTCTAACAGCATGTGCAATCTCCCTATCCCTGTCCATGTCTCCTCTCCTAGATTCCCTAAAAAGAGGGTTGCAACTCACCCACCTAGATCCACCAGTTTAGAGGATGGGCTATGGAACTGCCAGTCCGCAGTCTGAAAGGCTAACCTCATCTCAGTCCAAACCTCCCTACTTTCCCTGCAGTTCCTGGCTCTCACTGAGACATAGATCACTCCTCAGAACATGGCTAACCTTGCTGCTCTCTCCACTGCCTACACCTTCTCACACACTCCACAACCCACAGGTAGAGGTGGAGGGACAGGTATACTAATCTTCCCCCTGTGGAGGTTTTGGATTGTTCCTCTTCCTCATTCTCATCCTCCCCCTGTTAATATCATGTTGTCACTGTCCCACGTAAACTGCACGTTATTGTTCTGTATGATCCACTAGGTCCACTGGGGAGCTTCCTAGATGATCCACCTTCCTAGGTGGATGCCTAACTCAGCTATTTCCCTCAGTATGGCTTTCCCGGCCTACTCTTTGGTGACCTACAGCTGGACACCCCTCAGTCCTCTGGCTTTTTCCCCTCCTCCAGTCCTTCGATTTCACCATGGCAGAGTCCCCACCCACCCACAAGCCAGCAACCAACTGGACCTTGTCTTTACCAGGAACTGCACCTCGCCCAATCTTGCAGTATCTCCACTTCATGTGTCTGACCACTGCTTTCTGTCTTTTCCCCCCCCACTGTTTCTCTCCATCACAACCTCCACTCTTTTTCTCCCACAGCTCTGTCAGCTGCTGTTCTATCATCCTTCCCCCCTACTGATACCTTCTCTCAGCTACCTGTTGAGGAAGCCTCATCCACTTCGCTATTCTCTCTTTCCTCCTCCTTTGATTCACTCTGTCTTATCTCCACAAAACCAGCTCGTCTCCTACCCCCAGCCCCTGGCTAACTGACTGCATTTGTGCAGACTGACTCAAACTGTGAGCAGCAGAAAGGAAATGGAGAAAATCCAAATCCCCTGTTGACCTGGCAGCCTTCCACACTCTCCTGGCTATCTTTTCCTCCATCTTACCCTCTGCTAAGTCTGCATTTTCTTCTTCAAAACCCATGCAAACTGTTCTCTACATATTCCTCTCTCCTTACCCCTCTTCCTCCCCAACCCTCCTCCTCTCTAACTGTGGATGACTCTGCATTCTTCTTTTTCAAGAAAGCCAATGACTTTCACAACTCCTTCTCCACACCCCTCCCATATCTACCCTCCCTCACCTATCTCGCAACCCAAACCACAGACCTCCCTGTCCTCCTTCTCCCCATTCCCTGACCCTGACATCTCACAACTTATTCACTCCCACCTCCTACCCCTCCCCTCTCTTCCAGTCCATCTCTATTGACATCCTCCCGTTTGTCTCCCATATAATCTGGGTGACCTGTACAAGCGGGATGGACTACACCTGAACCGGAGAGGTACAGCCGCATTGAGCCAGTGTATGCTTAGGGTAACGGAGGAATATTTTAACTAGGAGCTGACCCAGGGATCTATAAACCTGTCAGTTTAACTTGCACCTCATGTAAAATACTAGAATGTATTATTAGAGACAAGTTGGAATTATTCTTGAAAAAAAAAAGTAGTGTGTTGACCTGAACCAGGGTTATGATATTATATATTTGGACTTTCAGAAAGCATTTGACAAGGTACCACATAAGAGGTTTATTGCTAAAATGAATTCAGTAGGAATTGCAGGAGTTGTTTCAGAGTGGGTTCATAATTGGCTGCAAAGGCGAATACAAAGAGTAACAGTAGGTGGGGCGTATCTGACCTAGGTGCTGTGGGCAGTGGTGTCCCACAGGGATCGGTGCTGGGACCTCTGCTTTTCCTTATTTACATGAATGATCTTGATATGGATGTTAGTAGCAAAATAGTACAATTTGCAGATGATACTAAACTTGGGGGTTTGGTAAACAGTTTGGAATCAACTAAAGTAATCCAAGATGATTTAAACAAAATCCAAGAATGGGCAGATACGTGGCAGATGACATTCAATATTGCTAAATATAAAGTTATGCATGTAGGAAATAAAATTACAAGACGGAAGTAGAAAGAGGAGGAAAATTAGTAAGTGTTCAATTTGAAAAAGAAGTAGGAATTGTAATTGATCAAAGTCTATCTGCATCTAAGCAGTGTGCTACAGCAGTGAAAAAGGCAAACAGGATGCTGGGGTACATAGCAAAATATTGAGGAGGAGAAGGTTATATTGATGTTATACACTGCCTGTCCCCCAAAAAAGTCACACACTCTAATATTTCGTTGGACCGCCTTTAGCTTTGATTACAGCACGCATTCGCCGTGGCATCATTTCGATAAGCTTCTGCAATGTCACAACATTTATTTCCGTCCAGAGTTGCATTAATTTTTCGCCAAGATCTTGTATTGATGATGGGAGAGTCAGACCACTGCGCAAAGTCTTCTCCAGCACATCCCAAAGATTCTCAATGGGGTTAAGGTCTGGACTCTGTGGTGGTCAATCCATGTGTGAAAATGATGTCTCATGCTCCCTGAACCACTCTTTCACAATTTGAGCCCGATGAATCGTGGCATTGTCATCTTGGGATATGCTCGTGCCATCAGGGAAGAAAAAATCCATTGATTGAAAAACCTGGTCATTCAGTATATTCAGGTAGTCAGCTGAACTCATTCTTTGGGCACATAACGTTGCTGAACCTAGACCTGACCAACTGCAGCAACCCCAGATCATAACACTGCCCCCACAGGCTTGTATGGTAGGCAATAGGCATGATGGGTGCATCATTTCATTACATTTTACATTTACATTTTAAGCATTTAGTAGACGCTCTTATCCAGAGCGACTTACAAGATGTGCATTAATACATGGTAGGAACAATCATAGTTAGCGCACTCTCTCATCCGCCTCTCTTCTTACCCTGATGCGTCCATCATGCTGGAACAGGGTAAATCTGGACTCATCAGACCACATGACCTTCTTCCATTGCTCCAGAGTCCAATCTTTATGCTCCTTAGCAAATTGAAGCCTTTTTTTCCGATTAGCCTCACTGACAAGTGGTTTTCTTAAGGCTACACAGCTATTTAGTCCCAATCCCTTGAGTTCCCTTCGCATTGTGCATGTGGAAATGCTCTTACTTTCACTATTAAACATAGCCGTGAGTTCTACTGTTGATTTTTTACGATATGATTTCACCAAACGTTTAAGTAATCGCCGATCACGATCATTCAAGATTTATTTCCGACCACATTTCTTCCTCGAAGATGATGGTTCACCACTATCCTTCCAGGTTTTAATAATGCGTTGGACAGTTCTTAACCCAATGTGAGTAGTTTCAGCAATCTCCTTAGTTGTTTTCTTTGCTTGATGCAGGCCAATAATTTGACCCTTCTGAAACAGATTCACATATTTTCCACGACCACAGGATATGTCTTCCGACATGGTTGTTTAAGAAATGAGAAGCTACTCACTGCATCAGTTAGGGTTAAATAACTTGTTGCCAGCTAAAACATATTAATCACTGAAGTAATTATCCAATGGAAGGCTCTTACCTATTTGCTTAGTTAAATCCAGGTGGTGACTTTTTTGGGGGCCAGGCAGTGTATAATGTCTTTATCAGACCTCACTTAGAGTGCTGTGTGCAGTTCTGGGCACCACACTACAAGAAAGATATACACCATTGACCACCAGATCCTGCTCTCATCTCTCACTGAGATGGGAATCTCAGGATCTGCAATAGCATGGTTTGAATCAGACCTGGCTGACCGGTCCTACCAGATGGCCTGGAGAGGATCCCTCTCCTTTCCCCACACCCTCTCTGCCAGAGTCCCACAGGGCTCGGTGCTAGACCCCTAATATTCTCTCTGTGTACCAAGTCACTTGGTTTGGTAATCTCTGCTCATAGTTTTTCTTATCACTCTTATGCTGATGACACTCAACTCTTTCTCTCCTTCTGAGACCCAGGTCCCAGTATGTATCTCTGCATGCCTGGCAGACATCTCTGCTTGGATGTCCACCCACCATCTGAAACTCAACCTGGGGAAAACTGAGTTGCTCTTCCTCCAAGCGAAGGCCCCCCAATGATTGATGCCTCAATCACTGTGGAAGGCTCCATATTTTCTCTGTCGTGGTCTACTAGGAACCTTGGAGTGACCCTGGATGACCAGCTGTGCTTCTTGGGGCACATCACAGCAATCACCCAGACCTGCCAATTCTCCCTCTACAACATCTGGAGAATTCGCACATTCCTCACCCAAGAGGCCACACAACTTGTCCAGGCATTGGTCATCTCACTTCTGGAGTACGGCAATACCTTGCTGGCAGGCATACTGGCCTGTGCCATCAAGTCACTGCATCTAGTACAGAATGTTGCCACACGCCTGGTTTTCAACCAACCCAAGTTCCCGCATGTCATTTCACTACTCACCACACTTCACTGGCTCCCTATACAGTGCCTATAGAAAGTCATCAAAATAGTCACTTTTTTTGTCTTACAGCCTGAAATGAAAGTACATAAAATCCATCTTTTTCCAGCTTTATTTACACATTTTGCCTTACAACATTCAAGTGAAAAAAGGGCGAAATTTCAGATAATTAATAAAAATGAAAAACTAGAATAACAGGGTTGGATGACTTTCTATAGGCACTGTAGCAGCACGTGTGCTGGCATATCAGGCCACAAGGGGAACCGCTCCCTCCCACCTCCAGACACATCACACCCTACACCCCATCCAGACCCCTCCGCTCTGCCTCCTCTGGCAAACTGACTGCCCCATCCCTCCGGACGCCCAGCGGCCATTCCTTGTGGTCTCGCCTCTTTTCTGTCCTGACCGCCCAGTGGTGGAATGGTCTGCTAAATGCCGTAAGTGTAATGTAAATGTCAATGAAAAAATCACATGTAATATGTTTCCTATTCAAATTGTGGTTTACTTAGTTATCACTTGCTTTCATCAATACCTATATGTATAAGGTTATGGATGAACGTTATAGTGATATTGCATCGATCTGTTGGGTCTTACAGGTGTGTCTTATTAGCCCATATATGCAGAGCATATAGAGACATCTTGAGACTGTAAGACTCAATAATTAAATGTTCATTCATTTTCACACAGGCACACACATCCTCACAGAAAGGATTGAGTGCGGCTGACTGGCACGGAGATTGAGCTCCTCTTCCTGTTTGAGGAGCCGTGGCAATCGCACTGTTTGCTCTCCCATTAGTCCCCTCTTCAGATGTGAGGGCAGGGGGGCCCATTGACTCCCAGAGGGGCGCTTTGCACTGCTCTCAACTGCACCTTACGCAGCTAGAGGCGAATAAACACCACTAAGAGAGAGAGAGCGAGGCCTGCACTCATGCATTCATCATTTTTAGTGTCCAAAAAAAAACTTTTGGTTGCACCACAAGGCAACATCTACAGCAGGACAGGGCCTCACTCAAACATCATTCTGCTGCGACTCATACCGTGATTAAGTCAGCCGCAATGACGCTCCAGTAACATTGGGATAGTATTTCTCTCCCCATTACCTTCGTTAACTGATGCTTCATTTTAATGGTGTTTTTCTGAAAGAATGATTTTATGGGCTCCACAGTAATCTAGCCAAATATTCAAAAAAGAGAGTCAAAAAAACTGACAGGGTCCTCTCCTTTTTCCGCGTGTTGAGTTCATTTCCAACATTGCACGGAGTCCAACTGTGGATCAATGGCACAATTCATGCCCGTGTTTACTTTTAATAATTTCAAGGATAATCTGTTTCGGTTCATTACGCCTGGGGTGAATGAACACTGACGAACCGGTCACAGTTGCACATTGTGCACCACTGCAGATGTTGAGGATGTTGAGAAGAAGAAGAGGTTGAGCTTTCAGTAACTACAGCCCAGGGAATTCATTGCAAAAGCTCACGATGGTGAAGAATAGGCCGTTTCAGCACTGAGAGCGAGGTTCATACAATGACCAATGATGAATCAAAAAGAACCTAGCCCTGAACTCTGCTCGGAATGTCTCATTTACACTGCGACACGGACGGAGTACACACTGTCCGCCAAGGAAAATGAAAAATGAAGATTTTTTAACCGTGCAAATAATTCAGTCCTCTGCAACCCCAGTACACACACACGAACCCATGCATGCAGGCACACGCGTCATTACCTAGTTTACAAAGAGCAATCATGATTGCTCCTGCTAAATGGTTTCTGTGTACAAGCAAGTAAGAGCAATTTGTCCGCCAGGATTGATTGACTTCATGTATATAGAAAAAAACTGGTGTGGAAATGGTTGCTCTTAATTATTAAAGCTAACATTTGCACAGCAAACATACAAGATGTTAATCTACAAATCTTCTCTTGTGAGGACTGTTTTGTTTAGCTCCCCCTTCCATCCCCCCGATACTTATTCGGGGTTTACAAAGAAAATATTTGAATTGCTGTATTTCTATGAAATGTAATCATTAGGGGTGCCAACAAGAGTGTGATGGTTTGTGGGGGAGATGTTCTGAATCAGCCTTGTGTATTATCCTGGAGAGCAGAGCTCATTGTGCGTCGGCCTGTATTTTTGACGTTAGACCAGATGTAAACACATTAGACATTAGACTAGATGCGTTTTTGACGTTAGACTGGGCAGATACAGACACGGTTTCTTTCCAAATCCACACCGCAGACAGCTAGACAAGTCTACCAGAAACTCATGCATTAGCAGCACAAGTTATTTTAAAACATAATTGTATTAATAATGTCAGGAAATGCATCATTCAGAGATCATTATCTTGCTTATAAATAACACCCCCCCAAAAGAAAGATAAGTAATCATTATATAACCTACTCTTTATATAACCTATGATGCTGTCTTTTCAAACACTACTGTTACAGATTACAGACCCAATCCATAATATTATTCATGTAATTGTAGAATTTCATAATCTTCAATGTATAAAAAAATAGAATCAATTGCTGTTCAAAGTTGTTGCCCTTAATTCCAGTGGACGTTAATTCTTTCCAGGAAAGCTTGCTCAGGTCCAGTTTTCTTTAGAATCGGGCAGTGTTTGGGTTCTTCTGGCCTCATGCATCAATGGTCCGCAGTCATCAATCACGTCCAGCGGGGACCATGCGCCGTGGCGGGTTGGCGAAAGGGACTGACGGGTTGGCGAAAGCAACTGACGAGTTGACATGGCTTGGCCATCACCGCCGTTCCAAATTCCAGCCGTTGCCGTCTGAAAGGATTACTTGCATAACCTAATATTTAGTGGCACAAGAAAGCATTCATACCGCTCCTGGGTGGATTTATTGGATTTTATGCTTTATTTATTCATAAGGAATGTTTTTCCCCTTTCTCCCATCATGCATCTTGACATTTGTCAGTGCATGTCATCATTATTCATTTTCATTACTCTTTTTAACAACCCATATGTGTACGTTTTAGGCATTCCACTGGGCATTGGAAAACACAACTAAATAGACCCTTGAACACAATTTACTGTATTTCATATGTAGGACACTCAACAGCATGCCTCATTGAATCATTAGCATTTTCTTCAATGTTTGTTGAATTCAGAAGGGGAAAAAGTATGATTTTTTATTGAAAAGTGGATATTGCATTCAAAGTGCTTTACCCCCACAACACATACATGTTAGAATGTTTGCTTAAGTTTATGAATCCAGGTTGCCAACGGATATGTACATCACTAATATTCAATCTGACCAACCGTTCTTGACACTGGTGAAGAGGAAATATGTACGTGTATAATTAATTCTGCTGTCTATTGATTGACATCCCACTTAATACGTTTTTGGGTTGCATGACTTTTGGTTTGCCCACCCTTGTACAGGAGATTTAACACAATAGCAACACTTGTTCCAGACTTCCTTTTCAAAGTGCCTGGAGGGTACAGTCTCCCTGTATTTTCACACAAGGGAGAAGGGGTGGGGGTGTGGAGACTGTGTGTGTGTGTGTGAGAGAGAAGGAACATGTCTTATTAGCCCATTTGCTGTGCATGTGTGTGTGAGAAATAGAACATGTCTTATTAGCCCATTCACTGTGCATGTGTGTGTGAGAAAGAGAACATGTCTTATTAGCCCATTCACTGTGCATGTGTGTGTGAGAAAGAGAACATGTCTTATTAGCCCATTCACTGTGCATGTGTGTGTGAGAAAGAGAACATGTCTTATTAGCCCATTCGCACATTGCCTGTGTCATTCTATTTGGGCTCGGTTCATCCCACCCATACACCAGTCAGAAAGTCCATTTTGTAACCAGAGAGCTAAATCAAACTAATTGGAATGATGGCTGAATTATTCCATTTTTTCTTTCAATTTTTTTCCTGTACAATACTTATTTGTTGTGTAACAAAAAATAATGATCTTACTTAGATGTTTAGTAAAGTAATATGTTGCTTTGACAAGTCTGCCCGAAACTCCTGCATTAGCAGCACACGTTATTTTAAAATGTAATTGTATTAATGATGTCATAAAATACATAATTCAGAGATTATTGTCTTTCTTATAAATAACACCCCCCCAATAAAAAAATAAGTAAACATTATATAACCTACTCCAAGATACTGTCTTTTCAAACACTATTGTCACAGATTACAGACTCAATCCATAATATTATTAATGTAATTGTACAATATCATAATCTTCAAAATGTATAAAAAAAAATAGAATCAATTGCTGCTTTCTTACTTAGATGTTTAGTTAAGAAATATGTCAATGTTTCAAACAGCAACTGATATTGTTCTGTACATTTCCATAAACCTGATTAGAATGAATGTTGTAACTCTTCAGGGCACTCACAAACTCATTATTTGCTTGTTGTTTACTTGACTAACCATGCACAAGATGGGAGACTGAGTGGCATCATCTCACTGTATCACAGAATGCAAGGTGTGTCATGAGGGCGTAGCACACGGTATGAAACATTTGATTTGGTATCAGCCATCCACAGCAACACAGGCCTTCTCTTAGAAACTCCACAGAAGCAAAACACAAGCACCTCCGAATGACCTTGATGTGGGTGAAATCATTTCTGTGGTCTGATGATCATAGTTCTGGTAACACCTTTTATCTGGGGTAATATTCCCTGTCTTCATATCACTGAAACAATGCAAATCTTCATGGTTGTTCTTTGTGCTACCTTTAAATATGCACCTTAAGGAATTCCCCTTTTTAAATAAAGTGGAGAAACAACAATGGGCTTTTCATAAGACAACGTTATTGCACATTTCCCCCAGTGACCTCTGATGACTTCATTACCACATGCTTCTTTTTAAAATAATTAGACATACAGTACCAGTCAAAAGTTTGAGTACATCTTCCATCTGGATTATGGCTAATCGGGTACTCTTTCATTCTTGAGCAATAAAACGACCTGAAACACACCTTGAAGTGTGAAAGAACTATCTGGTGAAGAACTCAAACTAATGACCTGGCCTGCCCAGTGTCCAGACCTCAATCCCATAGAACTTGCATGGGACAAACTGGACAGAAGAGTCAAAGCAAAGCAACCCACGAGTGTCTCTGGGAATTGCTGCAGGAGAGCTGGGAAGACATGTCAGGTGATTTCCTGCTGAAACGTATGAACCAAATGGCCCGTGTTTGTGAGGCTGTTATCAAGGCAAAGGGTGACTATTTTAAGAAATCCAAGATTTAGAGACAATTTTCAATTTTCTTGAACATTGCTTTTATGTTCCTTTAGTTTATTGTTACATGTGTTTTTTGTCATTTTCAATTATTTACAGAAACTTATACGGTGTAAAGCATTGTTAATTATGAGATAAACCTAGTTTCCAGTGGGTGTACTCAAACTTTTGACTGGTACTGTATGTCTGTCATTATGAATGTATTCCTGTGAACCCATTTGGTTCTCTTGTAAGAGGAGCACAGTATCATTCTTTAATCAAAAATTCAACAATAAATACATCTATTTTTTCTTTATTCCCTTTATTCCCAACAGTTGTTGACATGGCTTATTCATTATAGTACATTCCTGCAAACGTTATCGCACATGTTGCATTGCAACATCCTGGCAACACTGTAAGGGCCACATGAACGGGAGGTGGCGACGGGGGAGCCTTAATCTGTCAGTTTACAGAGCTCCGATACAGCAGATTGCTCACTTCCACCTCCTGCTATCTGAAAACAACAGATAGGAGAACATCAGTGGTGGAGGTTATAACTGTGAGGGTGGCCAGGCCTCACAGCATGCCTGCCCACACCGGGATGCAACGCACATGGAACTGATCCTATCTGGGCACAACAGAGAGAGAAGTGTCCTTCCAGCCTGGTGTGTGTGTTTGTGTGTGTGTGTGTGTGTGTGTGTACGTGTGTGTGTGTGTGTGTGTATTTGTGCATGTGTGTGTGTGTGTACGTGTGTGTGTACATGCGTGTTTGTGTGTGTGTGTGTGTGTGTGTGTGTGTGTACGTGTGTGTGTGTGTGTGTGTGTGTTGCATGTTTGTGTGTGTGTGTGTTTTTGTGCATGTGTGCGTGTGTGTGTGTGTGTGTGTGTGTGTGTGTATGTATACATGCGTGTTTGTGTGTGTGTACATGCATGTTTGTGTGTGTGTGTGTGTACATGCGTGTTTGTGTGCATGTGTGTGTTTGTGTGTAGGTGCGTGTTTGTGTGTGTGTGTGTGTGTACGTGCATGTTTGTGTGTGTACGTGCATGTGTACATGTGTATTTGTGTATGTGTGTGTGCATGTTTGTGTGTACGTGTGTATGTTTGTGTGTGTGTGTGTGTACTTGCGTGTGTGTGTGTGTGTACGTGCGTGTTTGTGTGTGTGTGTGTGTGTGTGTGTGTGTGTGTGTGTGTGTGTGTGTGTGTACAATACATGTGTGTTTGTGTGTGTGTGTGTGTTCAACCTCAACAGGTTTAAGGCAAAAAGCAAGGTGCTCACCTCCACCAGCATGGAGCTCCAGTATGCAGATGAAAATGCCCTAGTTGCTCACTCTGAAGCAGACCTCCAGAGCATCTTGAATGCCCTTGCCAGAGCTTACTGGCTCCTGGGACTTGATCTAAACATCAAGAAGACTCCGATTTTACACCAACCAGCACCTGACGAATCCTCCCAAGCCCCCACCATTTGTGTGGACAACAACATCTTGGAGAATGTGGATCACTACACCTACCTTGGCAGTCTTCTTTCCACAAGAGTTGTTATTTATGCCGAGATCCACCACCATATAGGGTGTGCCAGTGGGGCTTTTGCTAGGCTGAGTGTGTTTGTTTGTGTGTGTATGTGTACGTGCATGTGTGTGTGTGTATGTGCATGTTTGTGTGTGTGTGTGTGTATGTGCGTGTTTGTGTGTGTGTGTGTGTATGTGCGTGTTTGTGTGTGTGTGTATTTGTGCATGTATGTGTGTGTAAGCCGCAGTCCAACACCTGAATGGAGTCAAGGGATTGGGACTAACGAACAGCTGAAGGAGAGAGAGAGAGAGAGAGAGAGAGACAGAGAGAGAGAGAGACAGAGGCAGACAAACCGTGAAGTCTTTTGACCAGCCGGGATTTGGAGAGAGAGTGTTGAGAAGTGTTTTTGGAGTGTTTATTGTGTTTTGACCTGGATTGTGGACTTTGTGTTTGTGTTCCCCCGAATACAAAATTTGTTTTGTGAAATAAGAGATGCCGGAGCTCAACTCGCCTCCCCCCCCTCCCATCCCCGTGGAGGAAAAAGGGTAAACTTCTCCTACCTCTGTGTCGCTGCATTTCTGTCCCTCCCCCTGGTCTAATGGTAACTTTCCAGTGGTGGAGCAACAAGGGTTAAAAACAGGAGCGATGATACGGTTGCTGTTTTTAAAGACGCTCTTGTTGATGTGCAGATTAGATTAATTTGTGAGAAACCTCTCTCGCACTCTGCGCTGCTACGGTGTTAGAAGTTGCAGCGGTTAAGAGATCTTTCAATGGCACAAATTGTTTCTCGGCTGTTAAGTTAAGTTAAAATACGCGTTATTGTCACACTTTAGATATTTATGAGCCCGGAGCTCTGATTCTGAGTAAGGTGTTTGTGTGTGTGTACGTGTTTGTGTCTGGTTTGTTGCTGCTGACTGAGACTGCTTTTTATACTGTATCTCCTAAATTACTAACAATTAACTAAGTTAAACTTAACTTCAGTTAATTAAATAATTAAGTTAGGTTAAGGAATTAAGTTAACTCATTCCAGCAAGCGTTACACTGTACTCATATAGCACTCTCGTGATGACTGAAGTGCTGAATTTTGTATAACAATCAAAAACAATATGCTTTTCCTTAAATTTGTCAGTCTGTAATCCAATTACAGTTCAACTTAATAGAGGCCCAAATCCTTGTTTTCACAATGTGAGATGATGTAGATGACTCAAACTAAACCCTTATGAACCACTGCATTGAGGTATCATGCTCTATCAAAGGCTGATTGACTTGATCCACTCAAAATGTTAAATTACCCATCACTATCAAATCACTAAAATATTTATTTCCCATAAAACTTAAATTGCCCCTCAACACAAAAGACACATAAACAAGAGTTATTGTCATAGCTTCCCCTACAAGAGATCCAGTGTCAGGAAGTCACAAGAGACATGGAAACATGAAGTAAAACATGAAGTGGGGGGGGCCTCCGATAGTGTAGCAGTCTAAAGCACACGTATTGGCTGGTCCTTTACGAGTGTGAGCTACCTATCATGGTCACGGTTTGAAACCTGACTGTACCGGACCGGCCCTGGTGGGGAGTCCCGATCGGGGGCGGCATTTGGCTGTCCGCCCCAGGGGGAGGTGAGCCGGCACGAGTTTGCTGAGAAGCACGTAAGGGTGTCTGCAGAACGTGGGTGGGCGAATTTCGTCTTGAAGGAAGCAGAGTTTGCTGCCCTTGGATAAGTAGCTTGCCTCATAGGGCAGGGAGTTTGTGTGGGGAGGGCACACTAAATTGGGAGAAAAATGGGAAAGAATCTGAAACCAAAAAAAAACATGAACTTGATGCATGAAAAAGCAACGAATTAAACAATGACAGCGTAGACTGTATTACATGTGATATTACAAAGCAACAAAAAATGCTGAATAAATGTTTATTAACATAAATTAGTATGAATTAGCAAGATGTGAGGAAGAAAGTGGAAAATGTTCTCAGTTCTCAAAGGGGGATCAAAGAAAAATCCACCAAATCTTTTTGGTTGAACAGAGAATTAAGTTAAGAATCCAAGCTGTAATAAATGCAAACATGTATCATCATTCTGCCTGTGTCCTGGGCCAAACAGACCCAGCCCTGGGTTTTAATCAACATTTCATCCTTAACATTGGCCTGTATTCCATCGACATTTGTCTTCAACTTTGACTTATAAATAATTAAATATACTAGTTATTTTCTTCACAGACACAGTTTGGTAAGTGTAAACAAACTTTGGATTAAAAAAAGTTAACACTTGCATTTGTGTCAAAGTTAAGGTAAAAATACTGATTGAATTCAGTCCACAGTGCTATATGCTGTTGTTCAATTTTCCCAGAGTTGAACAAGGAGAAAATGTTGCTTTAAGAAATTGTTTCATATTTTATCCCATTTTAGTAGCTAATTACACCTTCTCTTTTCCAATCTCAATCTCCTCCTCATATTGTGAGTTCGCTGCCGTAGCCCTGTGACCGGCAGTGACAAAGTCGATGTACCGCTTTCTCCGAGCCGGCACTCGCCAAGCCATCGACCGTAACTCCGGTACTCCAGAGCCACTCCTATACGCAGCGCACTCATGTCGGCTTCCCTGCCCCCTCCCTGGGGCAGATAGCCGATTGCCGCTCCCTAGTGACACTCCCAGCCAGAGCCGACTCTGGCGCGGCCGGTGGAATTGAACCCCAGTCGCAGTGGCCAGCGTCAAACATTGTAACCACTAGACCACCCGGGAGGTCTATGTTGATGTTTTTTTGTTTTTTTTTGTATTTATTTTTTATTTTGAATTTAGCCTCTGGGCTCAGGGCATTTTAGGTCTCATCACTGCCATCATGCCAGGGAACAAGCCAATCAGCCAATCAATCAAACCCTACCCACCATCCAGCTCTCGCAATAAATACATATTGCACACACTGTACAGATCTAGACTCAGACACACTTTAGCTCATTCATACTGCCATCTGAATCCACCAATAGAAAGTACATCTCCAAACTCTTTCCATGACAGTTTATATGAGAAGAGATTAAGAGTGATTAAGCTGCCTATTCAAAGCAGGGAATAGTTGTCAATGCTGTGCATTAATCAATTGTTTGAAGTCACAATCTGGAGGTGGATTCATGGCATTCACAATGTCTCCCTGTGATTACATCGATGTAATGATGTCACAACAATGCAAGACGAGTGCTGAGAGACCATTGGGCAAGGACACTCTATCATATAGCTGCTGTGATTCAGCATTTCTCCCAAGCAATCAGGTATTCCGTCCCCTGATCATCTGAGCAGGATTTATTTGCTTATTGCCCTCACCTCTAAAAGTGGAACACTTCCCAACAACACATGAAAAAAATAAAGAGCGCGTTCTTTGGCGGTGAGTGCAGGTGGGAACAGCTCGGATATGGCAAAGAGCTGTAAGCTCAGGCCAGCTGAGTGAACACATTAGCATCACTAACAAGCAGCTCACAGTAGGGCAAAGGATCCGCAGTGTGGGCCAGGGGCACAAAGATGCACACAGAGCCCTCTGTGCAGCTCCTGGGCTCTTGCGAGAGTGTCGATTGACATGTTGTGCTGTCGCGAGGGGTTCGGGCACGATATTTGTTTTGTAACTGGAAGGGACTGAATGGCAGTGTGCTCCGCTCTGACTCGGAGGCACGGCACAGCTCTAAAATAGTGCTGCTCAACTCCACTCCACTTCATGTGCTACTGAGGATTAAGGGTTGTTTTCCTTCCCCCTAACCCCCTCTTTCAGAAAAGGAGAGTTTCATACTATGTCCTGCTTATTGAAAGACCCCTGGTCTAGAAACACAGTCCAGAGGTAGCACTTTTTCCACAAATTTCACATTATAACCAGTCACCTGTGTGTGAGAGAACACGATGGGGTTTCTGAGTGTGTTTGTGTGTGTGAGAGAGAGTGAGAGAGAGAGATGCCTGTTCCTTTTCTTTTCTGTTTATATTTTCTCCACCAAGCTTTGGAAATGCAATTGTACTTTGGCATGTACAATCAGGCATGTTGAATTGAATTGAATTGAATTGAGAGATGGAGTGAGAAATAATATCTTATATTGTATGTACTACGTGAGCGATACAGAGGAATTGAGAGTTAGATTGGTTAAGAACATAGAGTAGTACAGTTAGTATAGCACAGGAAGCAAGAATGCCTAGTTCTGTTGTGTTTAGGGAATACTGAGAATGAGTTTGCTATATTGTGTATGTAAGAGAGACAGAGGAAGAGAGAGATTGCGTGTGGTGTGTGTGTTTTCAGAATGTTCTTGCTCTTCACTTGGAACAATACAAATGCAACAGTCCATCTGACTGACTTTCCACCTGAAGTCTTCTGTCTCTGAATCATCATCCCTCAGGGATTCCCGGTTTTACTCATCAGGAATGTGTGGTCAATCACAGGAGAAAGCGCTCTGATCACAGAACAGACAATCTGACAGCAAAACAGGAGCCATGCATAACACTGAAAGTCCTGTCTGGTATAATTCCCCACAGCCCCATGAATCCATCCATCTGTTACTGTATATGCTTAGGCCTGTCACAGGGCATATATTTTAACTGCATGCTGCATGC
Source organism: Aldrovandia affinis (assembly GCA_029706075.1). Lineage (NCBI taxonomy): Eukaryota > Metazoa > Chordata > Actinopteri > Notacanthiformes > Halosauridae > Aldrovandia > Aldrovandia affinis. Next base: position 1,137,973 of record JAINUG010000249.1, on the reverse strand, counting down.
TTACTCAGTTCTCAGATCTTATTTAAAATAGAAAAACCTAAATCTAACAGTTTGGAGTAGCAGGGCATGTGTTCCAAACAGACAAGCCTTAAATAGTAAATAACATGCTGTAATAAAAATACATGAATACATTTGAAAGAATCTTGTGTTATTGATAGAGTGTTTACAGGTCTACTGAGAAACATTCCTGTGTGGTATTTTTTAATTTGATAAATCACACAGACACACACACACACAGACACCACTCACTGTCAGATAGCTCTGCAGAAATGTGCTATCTGGGGATGTTAAGTGAGGGTATATACCATACACACAAAAATCAATACTGTCTCTCACAGGATTCAGTTTAGTTGCAGTATGAATTTTTAAATATTGAATATTATTCAATTAACAGCTGTCAGATGAAATTTTCATTTCTTCCTTTTCTTCTTTTTTTCCCGTGGTCAGGTTCCATCTCAGAGGAGGCAGATCTGCCGGCCTGGGAAAAATTGGCTAGTTACCTGGAGGATGGACGGTGGACTCGTGGGGGAGGGTGAATTGAGATAAATAGAGGGTATAATTGGCAACCAAATTGGGAGAAAAACGGGAAAATGATAAACTATGATTTTTTTTTTTACTATGTAATGGATGCCACTTACCGACTCGCCTGCTAACTCATAACGCTAGAAGATTAAAATACTCTTTCACATAGATACTATTTCTTAACTTTAATTTATGCATCCAACAAAAATATATGATTTTGTATCATTACATGTGTATACCCTGCATAATTTTTTTTTGTGCCTCTGATAGCCAGGGTGAGTCGGAAAGTCTTGTTTCATTCATACACTTGGGCAACAACCTAACTACACAGCGTTTCATGACAACTTTCGACAGCTGACAACTAACAAACTGACTGTCCCATCCCTCTGTGGTGGAATGACCTTCTGCAATCGGTAAGGGCCGCGGAATCACTTGCGATCTTCCACAAGAGACTCAAAACACACATTTTCAGACTCCACTATCACTGAATTCTAGTCAATTGTCATCACCACTGTCTACTTGTTTTTGTATATGTATCTTTACTTACTCCTCAAAAAAACTAAACAAACCAAAACAATTCACTAACCCTTTCCTTCCCAGTGTTACAGGTAATGGTATGCAGCTGCCAACAATTATGTCTATCGCTGTATTGCTGTCTATTGCACTGATCTCTTGCGCAAACTATGATTGTTATTACCATGTATTAATGCACATCTTGTAAGTTGCTCTGGATAAGAACGTCTGCTAAATGCTTAAAATGTAAAAATGTAATGTAAATGCAATGTATCTACCTCGCCAGTGACATATGCCAAAATGAACCTTCCCTTGAGGTCTACGTTGCTGCCTTGTTAACTAGCTAGCTAGCTAGCTATACTTCAGGTGTTTCATTATATTACAGTGGGTTTGGAAAGTATTCAGACCCCCTTACATTTTTCACTCTTTGTCATATTTCAGCCATTTGCTAAAATCAATTAATTTCCGAACCCACTGTATATTATCCTTTATTTAAACAGGGAAATCCCATTGAGAACTAAGTTTTCATTTTCAAGAGAGCTCTGTGAACAAAGAAAACTAAATAATACTGTACAATAAAATTCATTTCAATGACATAGACAACATTCTATGGATAAATGAAATAAAATATAATAAATAAAAAATGATATCAAATGAAATAAAATATAGATATCATATAGACATCATCATTCCTTCAATTTTCGACCTAAATTGAACAAATGGAATGAGTGACTCTAATTTCCCAATACGCTAGAAACACAGGACCAAGTTAATTGAACTAATGTGGAGAAATATGGGAAGCATTGCTTTTGAACAGTGCTTGTTTTGGTTCTGTGAAATATATTGATGAAAGTTTAGTTGTAACTTGCCATCATTTTGATAACAGTAATTTGGTATGCAGAGTGAATTTAGGAGCTGTATTTTATAGATGTACAGAGACAATATGCTTTGTAACTTGACTTTTTTGTTTTTGTTGAGATAACATTCACAGAGTTTTACAGAGTCAAGTGTGTGAATGCAGGATTCCATGATTTAAACACTTCTCTCTGTACTTCTCTATGACAGATGAAACCACTCATCATAAACAAATAGTGGCTCTCACTTCTGATTTGAGCTCCAAACAGCACCCATACCGTGGAGTGAAGCTATCAGCCGTTCAATACCAGGCTCTGTACCCTGTGGGTAGCAGGTGGGTGACAGGTTCGGACTCAGCCAAGGGAGGTGCCAGGATGGGCAGGTTGAAAGAATCCACTGCGGAACTACCTGGGCCAGCTGTGTTTGCATTGTCACTTCAATCCTTTCCGCTTGGCATTGCCACGGCAACGTGAAACTACAGGCTCCTGCCCGACTCTTCCACCCTGATGGGGTTCTAGAACGTACCTCTGGCCATCGTCTCAGTGGATGTGCTGCTCGAAGGATTTCATTCTTTGTTTACCATCTTTTTTTAAAAAGATTTTCTCTTGAAATCTGTACAGCCAAAATTAATGATAAGAAGGAGAATATAAATTAGGAAGATAAATGTAAAGTTAAATATAATGGATGATTCAATCTAGGAGAGAGTGCTTAATGTTAAAACAAGGTGTGTTTTAAGAAGTGATTAACATGTCAGTGACAGTAACATAGCATGGCTAAAAGTTGCTGTGTAAAACTTTTTTAAATAGTAATGTTTTTACCATGTGGACTCTTGGTGTTCTCTGGTTGTTGATGTTGATGTAGTCAGGGTGGGCACTTTGGGTCCACAGAGACAGGAGTGTCTGTAACCGAGCCAGCCCTCAGATGCTGTAAATCAACATAGAGGACTCTCCCAGAAAGAGGCGACCCACTATGATGGTGTGCAGGGGCTGTAAAAGAGTTTAAGACTGGTGAGGCCTCTTTGTCTGTCCTCCAAACCGGGGGGCTGGGGGGCTGCAAGGCTAGTCACAACCTCAGTCTGACAGCGGAATGTGTTACAATCTTGTTGAGGTTTACTGATAAAACATTCTTTTGAGAGTGAGGCGACCCATTGTCCCATCCTTGGGAAACGGAAAATTAGGTCCCATGGATAAACGAGGTCCCTGCACAGACCACTGGAGCCTGACAAGCCCCCAACCCCTCACCCTGCTTCTGGTGACAGATGATGCAGGTGTTCACACCTGAGGTGGGCCTCCCAGGTGACTACATCACCCACACCTGTGGCCCCATCTCTGACCTGTGACCCAAAACAATCCAGTCCCTGTGCTGACCCACAACACTAACAAAGCCAGTCCCAAACGGACTGCACTTCCAAACAAACAACTCATCTGTCTTTTTTTCCCTACCTCAGGTAACACTAATAGTGGGATTTATTTGGTCAAATCAGCAGTTTTAAGACAGCTCTCTGCCTGAAAGCATGACAGTTTACTGGATTATCACCATGCCATGTGCCAACAGCACATCAAGCACAGATTCAGCAGCCATTTTCACAAGTTCGGTATAGTAGTCCCCATCACACCTCGGAAAGCTGCAGGGGCTGCTGTTTTCATTGTTACTCAGCACTTCATGGATCAATTAAAGCAGTTAACTCTGCTCACTGGGTTTTTACAGTCTAAATGTGCTGCTGATTTTAAGGTAAAACAAGAACTATCAGACCCTTTGGATCTCTTGGACCAGGGTTGGTGACCCCTGTAATATATGGTATGAGTACTCTCAGTAAGCAGAAATTCTCATTGTGCAGAAAAGCAAATGAGGGGCTGCTGGCGTGTGGCTCACCCTGCTAAAACAACAGCAATAATCATGATAATAATAGTACTAATAATAATACAACCCTGTTAAAACATTACATATCAGTGTGTGATGGGACCCATCAGTGTATAGATGGGATGATCTGGTATCGATTTGTCTGTCTATTTTACATTAGGTTTAATAGTCAAACATAATTCTTGTCTGCTTCAGATGTAAACCTCTCATGAGTAACATTTATGCAAGGCCCAACACATCTCCTCTTCCATCTGAACGTATCTTCGTGCATTTGGGAATTTGCGCTTGCATGTGTGTCTACATTTGCTTGCGCTCATGCCAACAGAGAGGCTTCTCAATGCAGGCTACAAGTTACCTTTTTTTCTTAGACACAACAACTTTAAAGTCTTTATCGCCATCTCTGTAGTGAGATGAACAAAACAAAAACAACAACATCTAACTCTGATGTGGCATAGTTCCATATCGCTCTGAAATATGCAACTCCAATTTCACTTTCACATTTAATCCGATCAGTTCATGAGGAACAGGGACTATTTCAATGCCTGGTACGCACTTACAGAGATGTAGATACACTATATGGCCAAAAGTCAGTGGACACCTGACCATCACACCTATATGAGCTTGTTGGACATCCCATTCTAAAACCATGGGCATTAATATGGAGTTGGACCCCCCTTTGTGGCTATGACAGCTGCCACATCTTCATCTGTGAGGTCAGGCACTGATGTTGGACGAGAAGGCCTAGCTCACAATCGGCGCTCTAATTCCTCCCAAAGGTGTTCAATGGGGTTGAGGTCAGGGCTCTGTGCAGGCCAATCGAGTTCCTCCACACCAAACTCGTCTAACCATGTCTTTATGGACCTCACTTTGTGCACAGTGGCACAGTCATGCTGGAACAGAAAACCAAACTGTTGCCACAAAGTTGGAAGCGCCCAATTGGCTAAGATGTCTTCGTATCCTGTAGCATTAAGAATACCCTTCACTGGAACTAAGAGGCCCTGAGAAACAGCCCCAGACCATTATCCCTCCTCCACCAAACTTTACAGTAGGCACTATGCATTCCGGAAGGTAGCGTTCTCCTTTGCATCCTTGTGGCAAAGGTGGCATCCTATGACAGTGCTGTGTTTAAAGTCACTGAGCTCTTTACGAACCATTCTGAATTCTAAATGTTTGTCTGTGGAGATTGCATGGCTATGTGCTGGATTTTATGCACCTGTCGGCAATGGGTGTGGCTGAAACACCTGAACTCAATAATTAGTAGGGGTGTCCACTGACTTTTGGCCATATAGTGTATGACCTAGATTTACCCTGTGTTCACTCTTCTCTGTTAATACAGGAGAGTTCTAACTTTACCTTCTACTCTCAACTCAAAGGTTCACCAACACCCAAAGAACGTTGCTCAGGAAAACACAGAAATATTTAATAGACAATGAATTCAGCTATGTGTTTTACGCATTTGTGTTTTATTCAAGAAATGTTTTGGTGTCTTCCCAAATGCATGTGAACAAACCCAGTGTCATGAGGCCCAGTGCATTTTATGGGATTTTTTTTTCTTCCAGCAATTGTATATGTGGTTTGTTAGAGTCAGATCATTAGCTCTAAGGTGCTACTGCCATTTGTTAAAATGATTGTAGTAGTTCTGTAGGTTTACACAACTTATAGGAATTATAGGTATTTGCCCAGGTCCCTGTGTAGGGTACTGGATACTTATAGGGTTCTAGATTTGAATCCCAGTTTGGACACAGCTCTTTCCCAGCATTCTACTATGGATATTGCCATTCTACAGCTGTACAAAAAGCTACACTAAACAAACAACATGACTGCACAATAGACAATAGTCTATTACTTAGCAATGTAATGATTAATACTACTTCCATTTAAAATTTGGAACAACTTTGTGATTGGTCACAGTTGAAACATTGAAGACTTTTAATTTGCCTTAATTTTTTGTTCTATTCCCCGGTGTTCTAAATAAACAGCCCAATCCAATAAGTGGGGCAGAAAATACAATACAATACAATACAATACAACTTTATTAATCCACGAGGGGAAATTTGATTTTGGCCATTGTAAGCACAGACAGATACAATAGAGGTGTTGTGCAGGTGCAATTAAAAAATAAAAAATAAATAAGTCCGAGAAATGAACAATTAGTCCACATGCTAATAAATATATAATGTCTAATGAAGGTAGGCATTTCACGTGCTAAGCTAAGTGATTTGAGAGCCGGCACGAGTCCATCGAGGAGCAGGAAAAAGGCGTCCATGGTAGAATTCCGTCTCGGAAGAGGCGGATAAATTCGGCCCGGAAATAATGTCTCGCCCCAGAGGACGGGCGGCGGACTCGTGGGAGAGGGGGAATTTAGATAAATAGAGGGTATAATTGGCAACCAAATTGGGAGAAAAACGGGGGAAACATTTGAAATAAATGTATTAAATTTTTTATTTTTTTATTAAGATGGTACCAAGATATTTGTACTGGTCCACGACATCCACCTCCTCACTGTCGATGACCACTGCGTCCATCCTGGGGGGCTTCCTCCTGAAGTCGATGACCCTCTCCTCGGTCTTGGAGATGTTCAACTCGAGCAGAGCACTGTCACTCTACTCTATGAAATCATGGACCTGCTCAGTCCCTGAGAGGAGTGAGAGAAGGATGGTGTCATCATTAGTGTAGACAATGAATTAAATTTAATTCATTAATTAAACCATTTGTTAATGATTGCAAAGTGTGGAATATCACCGAAGCGCTGAGTTGCGGTGTTTTAACCACCAAGTCCAGCGACAAATATGTCTCTCTTTGGACAGACAGGCATGCAGTGTTCCACTGCAAATCTTCGATGTTTCCCCCGTTAGAGATACAAGCCACGAGGGACGGAGGATGATAAGTCGCTCCTGCGTGGAGCTTGACTTTTTTATATCCGCACTTGAAAAGTTACCATTCAAAAGGTCAAAGGCACTATTCAGGCCAATGTTGAGCTGAATTTCGTTCATCAGGTTTTATTAAATGGATGAGTGTAAAGCATAATATATACACACATAAATATCATACATTTCACTGTATCTTATTTATAAGGATTTGCACCTGGCTTTGCTTTCACATTAATTTTTTCAGAGAAAGTAATATAAAAATATATATATTTTCCAAATGTTTAATCTCAGAATTTTCAGGTGAGTGACAGCCTCTTAAATCAGCTACTTTGAATTTATTTGAGCAACACAAGTTGGATCAAACGTTTCATTCATGCAGAGGACTGGTAGGCAGGCAATCCTGGTGCCAAGCCCTGGTCCTGAAGTACCCATGAATCTTCGGGTTTTTGTTCCATCTGAACCCTTAACTATGTCATTGGAGCAGTTATTAGACTATACTAACACAGGTGGCCATGTGCATAAGGTAAGCAGTATTTTGCTGTTCAGAGACAGGGAAACTCTACAGGATTCTGGCAATTCAGGAACTCTACCTAATTAGTAGCCTAGATCATTTATGACTTCAACAACTTAATCATTTAAACAAAGTCGATGCGCACACCATATGTGAGTGTGTGTGTGCGCATGCACATGTCTGTGTGGGTGCAAGAGAGAAAGAGAAAGAAACTTTGTGATAGAAAGAAAGAGAATGTACAAATTCAGATACAGAAGCACAGATAACAGCCAAGCAGTCTAAAAAGTTCAGATTCAGGTGAAAACGTTGCAATGGAATCTCATTTCAACATCCAAAACCAATCCCACATGCATTTACCAACAGTACTCAAAAACATCAGTGAGGATGGTCGTGTGATTCATACATCTCAGAGAAATAGGTTGAAACTCTGTGGTCTTTCAAACAGTTTCTGGTGTAGCGCCACACCTGGACAAGTTCAGACATGCATCTGCCCCTCGACCGACAAGGTGGGGTCTGTTCTGCTCTCAAGCCACAGCGCTGCCTCAAACAACTTGTCCATAAATAATGTGGGGCTTTTGCCTTTCTAATTATTCATTGAAAAAACATTATTCCATTGTATTAACTTCTTCTGTTGTATTAACCCCAAGGACCTTAAGAAAGTTTTACTAGAAGCATTCCTTTTTAAAAGTGTGGGTTTAGAGGTAGATAATTCAAGACAGATGCCAGCAAGATCAATATCAATCTAATACCACTCAACATCAAACACAGCTCCAATCTCTGTGATGTGCCACCACCTACAGTGGTGTGTGAGAGACATATGAGTGCAAAGTGTGTGTGTGTGTGTCTATGTGTGTGAGTGTGTGCATGTCTGTGTGTGTAAGTGTGTGTGTGTGTGTTTGAGTGTATTTGTTTTCCTTTTTGCTTGTGCACATTCTTTGTGTGCATATATGTGCGCATGCTGTATGTGTGTGTGAGGGAGAGTGTGTGTCTGTGTGTGGGTGTATACTATGTGTGACTTCCAGGTCAGGTTTGTTCAAGGATTCATTTTTATTACGGCTGACATTCAAACAGTCAGATTTTTACAGTCTCTTTCCCACAGTTCTTCATTCTAATCGCCCCTATAATTCAATATAGAACAAATGTAACACACACCTCTCTCTTGTGTTATTCCTACTGTTCTGAACCATTATACTTTCATTCATATTGCAACACAAAATATCGGTCATTTATTAATGATTGTAATGATGGTTCACTCTATATCTTTGAAACGCATGGATGTACACATTATGTGGATAAGTTTTTCTCTTTTTTCAGGTGAGGGATCCCTGTTTGATCTGTGGAATTCCATGTCTTCCCTTTCTTGCTGACAGTGTGTTGAAGCTGGAACTTCAATCAGAGCACCCGCATGGGAATCCCCTCGTGACAGGCAATCGTAACACACGCATGGACACAGAAACGCTTTCACACTTTCACACACACCAAGACACACACACACACCCACACATGCAGACACAAACACACACACACACTCACACACACGTGCATACACAACCACCCACATGTGCTTGCATAAAAACACATACACAAACACATACAGCCACTACAAATACACATATACATGCACAAACCTACAAAAACACACACAGACACAAACACATACATCCACTACAAACACACACACACACACACACACACACACGTAACAGAGGAAATGTTCCCCATGAAGTGAAATACCTGACCCATGATATCAGATTCTTGCCTTTGAAGCTGCAGTGCACAATGCCGACATGTGAAGGATTGTTTTTACGCGTGGGGGTTGAGGACGCATTCACTTCGGCTCCATTGTGAGATCCATCCCACATATGACAGCAGCCAATACTTACCCCCCCACACATCCTGTGTGTGCCCTTGTTTTGTGTTGAGCTCTTGTGTTTACCCCGTTGCCTAACACAGGTACCTTGTTGTCTGCGTTGTTGTGCTTCCTCCTCTCAGTTGCTACAGAGTGACTTTTCATAAACTTCTCCAGACACAATAAAGAACCTTTGCCACTGTAAATTTTGTTTGGTTCTGTTGTTTTTTTTAAGAGGCCAGGGAATAGGGTGGTGAGGGGGCGGATAATATGCAGATAAATGTGAAAGATAGAGACAGTGCATTAAGAGGTAGAGATCTTACTGAAACAAAGTGCTTGTATTGTTTTGCCATGGCGTTTGCCATTGAGCTCATGCGAAATGCTCCTGTTATTATGTTCAGTGTCTGAGGGGAAGGGATGGGGGTTTGTGGGGGTGAGTACACAAAGCCCATCCGTGCCCTGCTCTCTCTGATGCACAGAATTCAGGATGCACAATGCCAGGCTCTTGATTATGAGGACAGCACAAGGGCGACGCCCACGCTGATGTCACCGCCAGGAAGTGCTTTGAAGTGGATGGTGGAAGAGGGACCCCCAGACTGTGTGTACAATGATGCGCTTTGTGTGTTCACCGCACCAAACTTTTCAAACAACCCATCTTCTGGGGGAAAGGAACACACCGTGATATTCTGGCCACAGAACATGAGTTAGGATCTCACCCACTTCAGTCCAATGTCTCACAAATTAACATAATAAATATGGGCTTAAGCAATTAACATCCGCTCATGCTTATGGTCATGTATAAAAATTCTGGGCAGGCCCAGTTGCCATTATTTTGGCTACTATGGCTAGAAGAAGAGATCTTAGTGATTTTGAAAGAGGGGTGATTGTTGGGGGATGAACTGGCTGGTGTTTCATGAGGAACAGTGGCTAAGGTGATGTTGGCATGAAGTCTGAGGGAAAGACATCATCAACTAGGGGCTGCTGTGGTCGAAAGCGCATACTGCTCGACTGTGATGTCCGTGTATTGGTTTGAGAGGCAAGGCAAAACAGATGAGTAACTCTGCATCTGTTGATTGTAAATATCAATCTAGGGCGTGAGCAAGCAGTTTAATCAAGAACAGTTTGTCACAGAGAGGGATACTCTGGTCGGGTTGCAGTGCATAAACCCCTTATTACATCTATCAGTTTATGTTTTCATCTTTCAGTCTAAGTATTGCAAAGAAAACATGCAGTGGTCTATTGAGCAGTAGAAAAAAGTAATATGGTCAGATGTGTCATCTTTCACCCTGCTCTCAACCAACAGATGAGTCAGTGACAATTAAGGAAGCATAAATATTTGGCTCCTTGTTGAGATTCCTGAAGAAGCAGACAGATCCAGGAGGTTTCATATAGTTATTGAACTGATATTTTGTGACAGCAGTAATCACCTGAGTCAGAGCAGTTGGTTCTACATACGCAAACAAGTGGTTGCTTGTCGGAGGTCTGGGGCGCATGCTTGATGACCAGTACCACACAAAAAAAACATTCAAGTACGTTTAAATCGATTTGTCACAAAATATGTTGCAGGTATTAACAACCAAAGACCTGCAATCGAAAGCGCTTTCTTCAACTGTAGTTTCACCGCCACCTAGTGGCGAGACTGGATATCATAGAAAGGTAGGATTGAAAATTTCAGCAGGAGTGGAACTGTAATCAACATCAAAGGTATATACTTCTCAGATAATTTTCCACTCTGTCTGCAATTCGTTCTTTTTAATGTGATAACTTTGGCACCTCATTGGCTGCGTCTGGTGGCGAGTGCGCCAATTCGTTCAACAATTTGAAACGAGCCAATGTGATGCAGACTAAGATACAGTAGGCCTACTGTACTTTTGTTTTTAACCCAGAATTTGTCTAAAAAGTTCTTAACAAACCAGATGAACGATTTCCCATTAAAAATGTTACCTTCACCATTCTTATAAATATGTGGACAGTATCTCGCCTGAAACAGCGACCTCAAACACTGGGCGATGTGCTGTAGATCCGAAGGATAAAAATACATCGGTTATTCACAAGCTGTAACATTAGCCTTCTGAAAGATACCCAACCTACACGTATACAGAGCCTTACACGGGTACATTTCCATTAGAAAAACGGCAATGTACGTAATTAAACCCATATAACAGTTACGCTGTTTACATACTTGCCCCTGCATCAAAGTCCTTGGTAGTGTAAACACTCCTGACGGGGCACAGTTGTTCTTTTATCGAAGTTTGCGTATCTGGCAGGGAGTTGAAACAGTCGCTGCTGTCTCGATTCTGCGTGGGATGACAGGGTTTTTAGACGTGCAGATCCACCGTTTAAGTAATCGCTCACTCTGATCCTGTGCAGTGTCCATGTAGCCAACCTATACTTCACCGGGAGGCCTCGAACATAAATAAACACACGGGTTTGCTACAGGCTACCCCCACGGATATACTGGAGCTAGGGAATCTGGCTGATTTTCAGCGGGGGCAATTTAACACACAAAGTACAGGTCGTGGTAGATTTTGACTGCATCTCTTTGCCCCCAAATTATACGACTCGATTTCCAAAAGGGGAATATTCATTTTCCTTAAAGAACCCCTAGTGCCTCCTGCTAATGACGGGTTTAATTGGAACAATGTTTTCACAAGATAATTAGCAACATTGTTGCAAGTGTAAAAAATCATATAAAATGCAAACACTAGGAAATGCAAGGTGAGTTAATGATGGGGGGAAATGACCATTTCAACCATTGAGGTTGGGGTTCTGAGAAGCTCCTGCAGCATCAAAATGCTTGTTTTGTTTGTTAGGATCCGGAGCCAAATTAAACATCAAATATACCTCTATGTAAAATAATTTCTAAATTGAAACTCTGGATAAGAGCGTCTGCCAAATGCCTGTAATGAAACACGGCCAGAAATAACTTAAAACGGGGCCTCGGGTGGCGTAGCGGTCTAATGTATTCTGCCTGGATTGCAAGCTTTTGGCTGTCCGCATCAGGGTGTGGGGGGAAGGAAAGCCGGCACGAGCTCTTCGAGGAGTGGTAAGGTGACCTGGTAAAAATAGTTGGGCGTGTCCAGTCTCGGTGGAGGCGGATCATTGCCTTAGTTTGTCCCATGGGGGTGGGCAGTTTGTGGGGAGTTTGTGGGGGAATAGTCAGTAAAATATCTAAATTGAAAATTTCAGAGTGTATAATTGCCCACTAAATTCTGACAAAAACAGGGGAATAGTCAGAAACAAAACAAAACCAAAAAAAACTTTCAATATCTGCAGTAATTGCTGACAAATTTCACGCCCCCGCCTTTTGAAATAAGGCAGGCATTTGTAAAATGGTGTTACATGTATGACTTTAGCGGCTTATCATTCTGTTTGGCTTCTGCTTAATCAAACGATTGACATGTTCATGATATTGATTGACTGAATGGATAAATTCATAGTTGAATTAATATCTTATATAAGCCTAGTGTGTTGTGAAAAATTGTGCCCATGAGAGGGAGGCACAGATGATAGCAAACAAGGGACAAAGTAACAATGAATCATTTTCCCAATTTGAATGTGGTAGAAACTATGCTGTTTTAACTGGATTATTGTTATGAAAGTTTATTTTCTTCCAAATTTTAACTGGATGATTCCCCCTTGTGAAATCAGGCTGAATTCACAGAATAATCAGCTTAACAGACTAATCAGCAAACAGATGTTGTTTTACACTCCAATCCATACTGTATTGGCCAAACTGACCAGGGAAATTATATAATTAGTGTTATTAACGTCCCCCTTCCCCCTGTGAAACTCCAACAATGACTTTGTCAAAGTTACTATTACTGAATGACCCTCTACTCTTGGGTCTTCTTCTATCCATGGCAATTATTCATATTTGATGGACACAATGGCTTTGTCCACTACAATATGGTTTATGCTATTTCCAGACCCTAACCGAACATTATCAACTTATAAATAAATAGATATAATGGAGCTCTTTAACAGTCCATGCATAGACTACATCCAACTGCAAGTTTGCTAAAGATATCTGAAGACTCCCCCCTCCCGGCTGATGTTTATAATAAAAGCAATTATAGCATATATTTTTCAGGCTGGATTTATCAGCTGCACATTTCAGCATGTTTAATTCTGCCCTTAAAACTCAGCGAACGTTTATATGAAACATTCCCAAACTAAAACCTTTGGCCGTAGCCTTATTTCTATCGGTTAGTAATGAGGACATCATAAGAATGTTGTGAGAACCTTAGTTAGCTGGACAAGTTTGGTAATTGAGTATCTATATAGTTAAAGGGAAAAGCTTATCAGGGTTGAATATCAATCGTGACGACATCCATCTGTCAAACTAGCAGGTCTGATAAGCATTTCATCATGGAGGTTTATCTATGATCAGATAGTGCAGTTTGAAGCGCGTGTGTTTCAATGGAAGCACTGCCTATCGGTTGACAGACAAGCCCTTTAAGACCGCACATAATCTCTTTCCTCTGCATCTGCATCTCTTTTCTCAGCCCAATGTGTTCCATTTCCTACCCTTTATCAGCAAAGACGTGAAGATAGACCATCAAAGCAGTTTTGTCATGAATTCTACCACTATACAGAGTAAAAAAACCTGTTGGGAACAAATTTGCTTACATGCATCACATCACCATTGACTGAAGATAATACAGAGGCTGAAATGTTCTCAAAGGGAGAGATACAATCCACATGTTTTTAAAATCATGTATTTTAACAGTGACTGTAATGTCTCCTTTCATAGATAACGATAAAAAGGAGGCAGCACCCGAAGTTGTAGTGTTTCTGGAGTTTGACCTTTATAAATCATTAAGGTGGCTGCCAAAGGGTGTAGCATTGGAACAATAGGTTAAGAGTGGATCCTTTTTTTAAAAGGTTCCACCCTTTTTTTTAAATCATGTTTTAACCAAAATATTCTATGTATAGCCACCAGGCTTCAGACACACCTTTGGTTTCTGCTTGTGTATTCAGCTCATGCTTTTTATACGTTTGCGATAAATACTTTCTAAAATATTCAACATTTGAGTAAATAGCCTGCTAGCTCATTGCTAACTAGCATAGCATAGCAACAGTGACAATTCTGCTGCTGGCTGATGATGTAACAATGCGTGAACCATACTAACCTAACCAGCTATGTTAGCTTGCAAAGAAGACAACCTTAACCAACCATGATTATTTGTTGCATTAAATACTAATTATATATCTATATGACTATGTTAGCTAGCAAGCTGCAAAAATATAGCTAACAACTGTTAACAAAAAAATGTTATGTCTTATCTTATGTACAAATTTATGGGCACAAGCCACCTAGCAAACTTAACGGTGGTGTGTATATCCGTGGTCAAAAATATTGTCTCCTTTGCACGTCTTTCAAAAAACTCACAATTTTCTCTAAAATACATTGAAATTAACAAAAGTATTTGGTCTCCACAATTCTTTATTTCACGTGAATAGTACAGAAAGTTTGCTTTTGATTCAGAACTTAACATATCCTTTTAAATCATAAAATAAACAGAATAAAACAGAATAAACTGACAAAATTATTGACACCCTAGATTTTCATGGCTGTGCAATATTTTGTAGCACAGCCTTTGGAGAAAATTACTGCAATCAAGCGTTTCCTATAGCCATTACGTAATAAGATTCCTACACCTCTCTACTGGCAGTTTGGCCCACTCTTCTTTTGCAAACTTCTCCAGTTCTCTCAGATTTGAAGGGTGTGTTTTCCCAACTGCTGTTTTCAGATCTCTCCACAGGTGTGCAATAGGATTGAGATCAGGACTCATTGCTGGCCACTCCAGAACAGTCCAACGTTTTCTCTTGAAGCATTCCTGGGTGCTTTTGGATGTGTGTTTTGGGTCAATATCCTGCTGGAAGACCCATGACCTTCGACTGACACCTAGTTTTCTGACACTGGGTAGCACATTTTGCTCCGAAATGCCTTGATAATCCTCTGATTTCACTAGTTTCCTTTATTTTGGCAGTTTCCTGTATGTAGATGGTGATAACAGTGTAGGTCAGTTAACATGTGCAAATCCATGTAAAATAACCCTAACCCTAACCTTAACTTGCTCTAAGAATTACAGTTATGTTTAGCGGGCTATATTGTCACAGAATGTGATACACAGCAGACTGTGAGATCATGGACAGTTTGGGACAACACCTCATCTTGCCCCAGGAACCACAGCACTTAGGCCAGATCTGTTGATTTAGTCAAGGAACACAAACAGCATCATAGCGCTTGAGTTGACAGTGCCATGGGGAGCTGCTGACAAACCAGCCACTCGTGGATGAGTGCACGGAGAAGGGATGGAAGGCAAAGTGGGAGTCAGGAAAATAGGTTTCCCAGAGCATTCTCTGTGGAGGGCACAGGGATTATTAGAGTGAAGGGAGCACATATCTGTGTCACAGATGGATGGGAGGCAGAGAGAGCATCACACCAGCGATGGCTAAAGAGGAAGGAGCCAGCCTGGACTCTTCAGAAAGTATAGTGAGTATTACCAATACACCCAACACCCTTACCTGAAGACAGCAGTAACTGCTCTTTTCACTAAATTAGGTTTGTTCGCTAGCAAACAGTTAGAAAGTGGGTAACAGTTAGAAAGTTTTTGAACTGCTTCAGAAATATATTGTACTTTTTAAGTTGTAACATATTTATTAAATGTTTACTAACAGTACAGACCCAAATAATAAAGTTTCACCACAGAAGGATATTACCAAAGGTAGCCACTGTGCTTGGTTGTTTACTATATTACAATACTAGGAGAGGTTGCTGTTACAATGTGGTCTTTAAGAATACATAGAATACATTTGTTACAAGCGTTTATCAGGTAATGTAGTGATGGTTTTTGACACAAAGAATTAGACAATATTGATACCTATCTGCCAGAACACAACATTATTTTTGACGTTTATGAAATTCTGATGTTTCTGAAGTGAAATATTTAATTTCACAAAAAGCACTAGGAAGCCACTTTGTGAAAATAGCCATGATAATTTGTGGCTGTAAAGACATTCACTACTACAGGTTGAAAGCTTTGGCTTTGTATTCTGTGTTCATCCATATCAATGTGCAGATCATTGTTGGAATTGATAAAAAACCGTTTTCTTTGGGGTTTCAACAGTTTACAAACACAAAATGAGCTAAACAAAAGTTATATCCTTAAAGTTCATCTGATTCTGTATGACACCAGTTTGCGTGTGGAGTAAAAGTATGTGCGCGTGCACTGGTACATGCAGTTCGCAAGGGGGCGCTAGTGTTCTACGCATTAGAATTTGTATCATCGTTAATTGTGTTGCATGCAAGGATATAATGCCGTTAGAGCGTATAACGAAGAACATGAAACGGTTGAATGTTTCGTGCGTATAGTCGTAACACTGCAATGTACATTTTGGAGCGGGACATGATCAGATTGGTTTTCCACACAGGCGTGTTTTCGTAAGTTTATGTGTCACGGAAACCATAAACAAAATATTTGAATACCACTTCACACACACGCAAAGATTACATTATTAAGTCTACCGTATAAAATGGAGAGTTATTGTGTTAAATCGAAGATACCTAAATAAGATCTCATGAGTTAAACAGGGTATACTAACGTCTTGGATAGGTTTTTTAAAGTCATCCCTGACCTAAAATTACATTTTGAAGAAAAAAAAAAGATTAAAAAATTGGGATTTTGTGGAGACATTTATTTTTTGATGCACTGAGAACATTTTAATTGAGGACTCAGTATCTCGTTAATTTGCCGTGCAAGCAAAACACCCCTCGTGCCTATTATAATTGAGCGGCGTTGCGTGCATGATCGACACATGTGTTTGCGCTGGCTGCTTGTTGCTGTAACACCTCGTGTTCGGGGTCTTTGAGGATAACGAGGTGGAAACGCAAATGATATGGATGACAAATGGGCATTATAGCATTACGAGGCCATTCTTTATTTTACATAGTAGGCTCGACGTTTGAAACATTAGTGGCAGATTGTCACCTATTATTTCGGAATGTGGCGTAGGCTACGATCGATTTACTAAACCAGTTTAGGGGAGTTGGCATATATCCAGTGTCGTTTAAAAATATATGTGAACCACACAGCCTATATCTTTTGAAATGACTCTCAGACCCCCACACATATATAATAATGCCAAATAGGCTACTATTGCACTTCATATTCTTCAATATTTACAGTGGTTTAAAAATGCGTATGCAATCTTTCTTAAATTGACTCAGGGGCGATTCTAATATTTGGCCTTTAGGGGGGCTCAGCCCCCAATGAGAACATGAGAAGTACACATGCAAAGCACAAGCCTAATTTTTAAATTAATTTACTGTTACATTGCCCAAAACAAAAACATCACAATGGTTGTCGCTCTGAATATTGAAATACCACTATATCTCTGTGGTATTTTTAAAAATAGATATTAAGTAAAAATGTTTTTAGAAAAGAATGACTAAACATTTTCAGGGGGCTGAGATGAAAGACAGGGGGGCTATAAAAAAACCTAAATAGGGTCTACTGAATTGATTTAAACTGACTATAATAATCGCTTGATGAATCGGGGCCAATACGACCGTAATAATGTACGAATCGCACTACTGAGTTGTGGTTACGGAATTATCCAGCAGCTGCAATGCACAGTACCGTCGATAATAAACTTCCTCTACCAAGGGCTGGTCACATACAGCCCAGGGTACACAATAACGTCCGACAAAAAATAATAATCAAAACACGTCTCACAGAAAGTCTCTGAGGTGGAATATTTTAGTTTTAAAACAAAACTAAGCAATGGCCAGATGTATCCGTACGAACGCCTTTGCTCAGCCAATGAGAAGGTGTGAATAGAATTAGTGATGAAGATGGGCGGGACCCTAAACATCCTCAATTCCCGAGCAACTAGCGTGCAGCCAGCGAGCGCAAGGGACCGCACTTCGCACTGCTGTAACCGGCGAAACGCAGCGACTATTATTATTTTGTCCTGACAGTTTTTACTTGTAGACGAAGCTGTGTGAGCTAAGGAAAGGTGCGCGTATAGCCTGTCTTGTATATATTTTCACAATTCTAAGTTTTTCCTGGATATGTCCGCACATCTCCCTTTAAAATGCTGAGCAGAAAGGTGCCCGGATCGGGGCTGTTGAGCGCTGCTGCGGGGGTCGATCGTGGGAGGGTTGCGGAAAGGTTACGGGCGGCGCTGGCTGGACTGCAGGAGTTAAATTTTCTCAAGGAGAAGCAGCGCAATATGGTGCTCTGGGCTCTGCGAATGAACCGGGAGGAATCGGCGTCTTCTAACAACTCAAGCGCGGAGAATCCCGAACCTGAGCCGGAGGAGCAGCGCCTGGAGGCGACGCTGGCAGCCCTTAAACAGCAGCTGGTAAGAGGCGACGCGCGCGCTTTACTCATCAGTATGACTGAAAGGGCTTACTGACTGCATAATGTGTAACTTAAAAAGTAAATTTTCACAAAATTCAACTGGAAGTTTCAACAATGTACTTAATGGAATAATAACCCTTTGACCCCAATTGCATCAATTTCAATCATCGGTGTATAAGTCACTGAGCCTGTAGGCACAACCTGAACATGCCTGACCCTGTGTCTGTAGGCTACATTACATTTCACAGCGATACAGGGTCGAACAACATTTGTACTAATCACGAAAACTCTGTATTAGTCTATAGTTATGGGAACATATACTTATTCAAACAATGTCACAACAAACCATACCATAATGACTGTATTATCGGCATAATGTGTCGTAGTTCACTGTGCATAACCAGGCTCGAGATCAAACAGATTTGATGATCTCGAGCTGCAGGGGGTTGTGTGTCATAAATCAAGGTTCACTTGAGAAGCGCGAGAGGGGTGGGGGTGCGGGATCTCTGATCATTAACTCGCTTTAAATGGAGTGGAAATATGAACTATACCGCAGCAAAGTTAGGGTTCGCTTTGACAAAGTAAGAATGACTTTTCAGGACGTGTTTTGCTTGAGAGCGATCACGGTGCATGCAGAGATAAGGAGTCGCACACGACGCACGCCCCTACGGGTCCGGATGTAGATAACCTCCTATTATAAGAATAATGCACTGAAATTTGCACTTTTTAATCTAAAAGTATAATGCATTTTGATAATGTTTATAAATAACTGGCTTTCACTACGAAAATTGAAACAAATTAAAACTGCAGCATTTACAACTCTACTTCCACCTTGCCATGTATATTTTAAATATGTCGTTTGTGAATTTAGAAGTTATTTTACTTAAAAAAATATGTAGTAGACATGTAAAAAATGTCATTTATGTATGCACCATGTGTCATTAATTTGTGTTCCCTACTATTTTAGAGTCTCAAGGATATTATTGGTCAGAAGCCTCTGGTTAATGTCAACAGATCAAAGTTCTTGCTTGTGTCACTATGGATACAAAGCCTAAATTTAGTGCCCCCCTCCCCCACACAGCTTTGAGAGTGGTAGAGGGGTGGAGGGGGGTCAGATAATGAGACTGTGGTTCGAGTAATGGCCAGTTTCCTTTAGCAGAGGGTATTACTGAGCATAGCTGTTTAAACAAACAGGAGTTTTTGTTGACCCCTCTGCCCCATTATACAATGGTCAGCTCATTTGCTGTGGGGGGAGAATGAATTCTCCACCAGGAACACTCCTGGCTCCTTCTTGTCCTCGCTCTGTTAATAGTCAACCAGCTCCCTCTTTGTTTCCTGAGTATCGGATAACCTCCGTCATGTAGCAGGGAGGACTCTGCTCAATGCTGGTCCTGGGTGTGATGTTTTGTGCAGTGGCCCAGTGTGAATTTTTCATTACTTTATTTCCCCCTGAGACCTTACTTAGATTGAAAATGAATTCATATTAAATATTTGAATGTCCTTTTTTTGAAGAAAGAGGTCAAAAAAATATCTCTGCCAAACCACCTTCAACATGGAGCTGGGGGAAATAAATTATCTCCAGAAATAATCCTCAAACAAATGATGTCCGTTTATTGATGTGTGTGTGTTTTTGTATGTGAACTAACCGTCTGTGCTCACCGTACTGCTGCTTGTGTTGCAGGGGCGTCTGCGCAGACAGGACGTGGGGCTGAGGAGCCACCTGCAGCAACTTGACCTGCACATCAGTGAGCTGAAGCTGGATGTGTGCAAGGTCTCTTCAGAGCACCTGGAGACCGACAGCAGGCCCAGTTCAGGTGAGCATGGACACACAGACTGACAATGCTATGCACTCACAGACACACAGACTGACACACAGACTCTGCAGTGCGCTGACACATTAACTCTTTCAGATGGACAGTGTTACCACCACTCACACAAAGCCACGGTGTCACCTTCAGCACTGATTCAGGACCCTAAGGAACCCTAATGGGCCTTAACGAACCCTAACTGACCCTAATGAGCCCTAACGGAGCTGCAGTGAGTCTGACTGAGTGTTTCTCTTGTGTTCTCCAGGGTTCTATGACCTGAGTGATGGGGGTTCGGGGTCCCTGTCCAACTCCTGCACCTCTGTGTACAGTGAGTGCCTGTCCCCTTCTCAGCCCAGCCCCCCTGCCCCCCTGCCCCCCCGGACCTGGCCTGCACCCTCACGGCCCCCCAGGGCCCCCAGAGACGTCCCGACGTCGCTCGGCCGACGAGAGCACCGCCCAGGGGGAGTGTTCGCGCACGACTGGGGTGCGTCTGGGAAGCGGCTGGATGCGCTCTGGGACCTCAGGCGCCGACCGCGCTCGACAGAGACCCGTCTCAACAGGTGAGCAGAACCTCCTCCTGGGACACTTTTCTGTCCTTCAGCCACAGGCTAACTCAGGGTCTACTGTCTGTGTGGGAATGATTTAGACCAGGGCTTCTAAACACTGGAGTCTGGGTCTGTGAACAGGGTCCTCAGCAAATTTGAAATAATATTTTCCCTAGCCAGAATATTTTGTTTATATTCCATATTTCATAATTGAGATATTTTAGACTTAATATATAAATATATATTGTGTGGTTTACATGTCCTTTTTAATATTGTGATCATTTAATGATTAATTACAATTAAATCTGAATGATTAAATATCTATATTGACTAAATAACTAAATATATTATGGATCCATAATAATAATAGCTATAATATAATGGCATCAGTATATTAGCAGGGTTTAGGGTGATTGAGACTTTACTGTGATGATGAGCTGCTCTCTCCCCCCTGATGTTTCCTGGTCATCACACACTGATGCTGACGGATATCATAGGTTTAATGTGAAGCCAGTGGACCTATCCTACATGGTTCATCTGATATTTCCTCCAAATAGTAAAAATCCTCTGTACACTACATTGCGATGCTTTCACGTGCTATATCAAATGTATTATGTTTTGCTTTGAAGTGTCTTCTTGGCAGACAGATTTGCATTGCTTAGATTTTACAGCATTATCTATTTATAACACTAGATGTTTACTGAAGTCATTCAGGGTCATGTCTGCCTCACCTGGCAATCAAGCCAGCCACCCACCTTCTGGTTGCAAGCCCAGTAAGATTAATGTTTAGCCATTATCCCAGGTTATGTTTTATTGATTTATATAGATATGTTCTTGTGTTTTAAAGGAGACCTTGACAGGATTTTGACCCCTGTGCCGGGATTCTACAAACCCGCCGATGGAAAGAAGTCTTCCCCGTGCAGCATTGCGGGACATTCTGCAGTCGATCCCAAATACCAGAGTAACCTGGTGTCCCGCAGCGGGGCAGAGGTGTACCGATACCCCAGCCCCCTTCACGCGGTGGCCCTCCAGAGCCCCATCTTCTGTCTGAGCGGGGAGGGGGCTGCGCCCACCGCTGGAGAGGCCGCGGGGAGCCGGAGATGCAGGGGGGCGGAGAACAGGCCGATCAGCTACATCAGCCAGCTCCTGCAGCGCAGTCTGAGCAAGGCCAGTGTCCAGGGGGAGGCAGGGACAGACCAGGGCCAGCCTCCCTCAGAGAGCAGCATGGAAGCCCCCACTGTGATCACTGGGGGCCTGGGAGCCACCTGTGGCCTAGTGCTCAGGACCCAGGACCATACGCTGCATCAACACCAGGTGAAGACCCTGTGTGAGCACCCCCTGCAGCCTGGGGGCAACTCTGCACCCCTCCACTGCAGCCAGGACCCTGTGAACAGCATCAGCCTCGCTTCCATCCCAAATCATGAGGAAGTGCCTCGTCCCTACCGCTGCACTCACCCAGCTACCCCCAGAGACCCAATCCCCAGGGAGGTCACTGCCCCATCTGGCCAGGGCACCTGTGCAGAGGAGGAGGGCAGGAAGGGTGACCATGCGCTGGGCAGACTGCTGTCACACAGGAGGTCCCGTCTGGGCAGGAGCTCCAGCAAGGAGGAGGAGAGGGGTCCTGAGGGGCTCCCTGCCAGCACAGTGCACCCACAGTTTGTTCATGCCCAGTTTGTCCCAGCAGGATCCCAGAGGGTGAAGGTGAGGCAGGCAGACAGGAAGACGAAGGCAGTGCGGCTGAGGAAGAGGGGTGCAATGAAGCAGCAAACGCTGAGCGAGATGGAGAGGGAGGCCGACATCAGCACTGGCCTTGGCACGGACAGGAACCCCAGGCAGGCAAGGATAGAGAGCGCATCCCAGAGATTGAACCTCTCTACAGGGGGGGGTAGCGGCCGGTCCTACTCCGAGACCAGCCTTTACAGCTCCGCCTTCCCTCCCCACCCCTCCCAACTCCCGCCCCAGTGCGACCTGCCTCTCAGGCCCCGTAAGGCCCATAAGCCACATGCTCAGGAGTGCCCATCTGGTGACCCGGCGAAGAGGAAGCATGTGGCCTGGAAGTGGCAGTCTGCGGTGGAGATGAGCATGGTCTGTCCCAGTCAGAGCGCGCGGGACACACAGACCCAGGCAGCGATGCGCAGGGCTGGGATGGTGCACAGCCTGAGCTCCAGGCCCCGTTCAGGGCAGTGGGTGGGCCACCCCAGTCTCCTCCACCCCTCCACGTCCTCCTCTTATTTTGGCAGCTACGGTTCTAGGTACCCCCAGCGCCCTACCCAGTCCAGCGCTCCTGCTACCCCCCCCGAAGCGAATCGGAGTACTCTGCCGACTGCTCCTCCCTCTTCCACTCCACCATCGCCGAGAGCAGCGAGGGAGAGCACAGCGACTTCACCACCAACCGCTTCGGAGACAGCGAGTCCAGCCGCGACTCCCGGTCAACGTCTGACTCCGACAGCAGCCTCTCCCTGGAGGAGGACGATGAGGCAGAGGAGGAGGAGGAAGGGGGGCTGGTGTGGGCCGAGACCACACTGGGACCCACCGCCGCTGGGCTGTCCCTCCCCCAGCCCCGCCCCGAACCTCCAGCCTGCCGAATCAAGGCGTCCCGAGCACTGAAGAAGAAGATCCGCCATTTTGAACCTGCCGCTCTGAAAGTGATGACACTGGTGTAACTCGGACAAGGTGTGGAGAACTTTACCTGCACGATGTGCTCCATGTTTCTGCCACAATATTCACTGCTCATTGGGACAATAACATTTCATTGATTTAACAATTGATTCATTTACAAAATGAGTAAAATATACTGCAGGATACCAAAGGACAGCAAGTGTTGGCTTTTCATGTGGGTGCCTCTGTCATTGACTATGTAAACATGAATGCAGCTGTCACGCCAGAATGTGTCCATTTGCCAAGATGTGTCCGGGTGATGTCATCGGGTGATGTCGTAGCTAGGCAGCTAACTTAGCTGTACAGCTGAACAGACTATGCATATTATTATCTTCATAGCTAGCTGGCTATATAATTCATATATTATGTTCGTAGCTAGCTAGCTAGCTAGTTTTACAGCTGAGCAAGCAATGGTTATTCGTAGCTAGCCACCTAGCTGTAATGTTATCACTTCAATGCATATTATTATCTTCGTAGCTAGCTGGCTATATAATTATAATATAATTATATATTATAATTCATATATTATGTTCGTAGCAAGGCAGCTAACTTAGCTGTACAGCTTATTCGTAGCTAAATGACATCACCCGGACACATTCTTCCAAGTTTTCTCACTCAGGAATGCGAGCTCGTCATGTTGGCATAGCAACTACAGTCCAAAATTCCGGTGACATCACCCGATGACATCACCCGGACACATCTTGGCAAACGGACACATTCTCGTGTGACACAGCCAGTTCCACTTTCTTTCTGATCAAAATAATGACTAAAATCAAGATTTCAAATAAAAAATGGCCTTTATTCCTTGAACTTGTTTATATTGATGATAAGAATGCGCTTTCTGTTTTTGTATCTTTACCTCATATCTTGTTTTTAGAATTTTTTAGTGCATTGATTTTTCCTATGCATTTTATTCTGGTGGATTACAGTGGTGGATTAAGTACACAAACCCTTTACTTGAGGCAAAGTAAAGATACTGATAAAATATTACTCCAGTAAAAATAAAAAATCCTACATTTAGCCCCATTTGCCTTTGAAATGTAGGGGAGTGAAAGCAAAAATGTAAAAGCACAGATACTTGAAAAATGTACTTAAGTACAGTAATTTACTTAAGTAAAGTAAATGTACTTTGTTACTGTCCACCACTGGTTGATTAATAAAGTAATATTTAATGTTCAAATGAAATTGTGCAGCATTTTATTTATGGTTTTGGTTTTAGGTAATCTCATTTCACATCAAGCACAGGCAAACAAATAACCTTTATTCTTTATCCTTAAAAGGTTATTTAAGGAACCATAGAACACACAGAAAATGGCCTGTGTTTATGTCCTTATGACAATTGAGGTACTCGTCTCACCAGGGTTTACGGTCAAGAGTCACAGACCATTAACTTTGTGTGACTGAGCTGGTCAGGAATTGCAGTTCTGAATTTCGTCTCTGACAAGGCAGACTTTGTCATGCCCAGCCTTACGCAGAGAGTGTAAATAAAATGGATGCTAAGGTTATCTCAGGTTCCTGTCCATAAACCCAAATGATTTATTTAATGAGTTGGGGGCCACTTGGGATTTAGTGGAAATGACAGGACGATATGAATCACCTCCTCTGAAGGTCGTCACAGAAGATTGAACAGCAGGTTGTAGGCGGAGAATCTCTAAATCGCATTTTATAAATCTGCCCTGGTATCTTTTCATTTAAATTCCTTCAGTTTTAGACATGGGGGGGGTATTGCACTTTACAGTCCCCCAACCTGTTTCCTTCCACCAAACTCCAAAGTATAATCTATAGTCTCCTGCCAGGTAGGAATGTGATGGCCTTTGACCTGTTGTTGGCTTTAATCACAGCCTGACTCCCTGTGAACCGTCTGCTGCCCAAAGGGCGCATGGAGGATGTGTGTTTTTCCTCCATTTCTTCAGTATTAACCAGCAAGGAGGTTTTATTGTCACAAGTGCTGAATAATTTAATTTAATCTGCGTGGAAGAACACTGGAACATTTGCCAATGTGAGAGCTACCTCACCAGACATGGGATTACAGGGGTTATTAAATAATCTGTTCAGAAGCAGTGGTGTCATAAAACACTGATGACGTCATTCCGTTTGGCGGGAGATTGCATCGGCGTGCGCAATCGAGGGGTTCATTCAGATCACAAAGGTTCTGTCTGGATCTGATGGCCTCTGAGCCCCAGGCTGAAAGGGGTCAGTGGCTTCAGTCTTTACATTTGTGCAGACATTACTGCTGTGTTGGCGCAGACGCAGGAGCGTGGGGTTACAGCAGTCTGAAGCAAGGGCGTGACGGGCTTGACCTCCTGTGCGTCCGGATGCAGGCTGGGTCAGCCCCGAGGGCATGTCTCAGGACAATGGAGCAGTCGGGAGCAATTGTGCTGCACGTCCATTACCTCAATGACAACTGGCTTCTCCTTCTTTCTCTGTTTCTTCTTAGGATGACAAACGTATTTGTCTTTTCTTTGTTTGTTCTCACACCCCTAAGAAATGTGATATTTTTCTGCAGATTTGAAACAATTGGATGCGATCCCATTAGCTTAAGCCCCTCTAGCCATGTTACTGTCGGCATGTGCTGCTTTACATGAACACATGTGAATAGCCAATTTCTGAAATCTATATCAATTATTCTTAGAAAAGCGTTTATACAGCAATCATGATAAGCAGCAGTATATCTAAACAATATTGTTGTAGATTTTATAACGTCAATCTTGATATTTTCATTGGCAGAATTTGGTCAAACAATTCTGCACAACAGAAAAAGATTGTATTTCCTTTCTCTGATAACTGTCATCTTGATAATGAACGGACTATTCTTCATCAATGATAACAGCTGTGGGAAAGTCCGACTTTGACTTTGCAAGTCACAGACACGCACGTGGAAATGCTGAAAAGAGACACACTGTTCCCACAAACCATTCAAACATCCCAGCATCATCCCCACACCGAGGGAGGGAGGGAACACAGTATGGTCACAGTAGAGCCCTTATTACAGAGCAGCACAGAATGAACCTCCTCCATCCCCAGCCCAGGTACATATATATTGATAATATGTTTTTTTTTAATGTCATCCTGGATATGTGAATTAAAGAGGTAGCAGCATAAGGGCCGTGATATATTACAAATATGTATTTTAAATGTATTTTTAAATGTTTTTAAGCAAAACAGCTGCACACATCTGGGAGCTTGCTTTGTACTGTGCTGTGGTGTGCTGATCCTTTTTCATGGAGTGCTAAGCATCCCTTGCCATAAGGTATACAAGCTATAAGTATATAATGTTTTAATGTGCAATTCCTGTCTACACAGCTGCTCACATTACAACCACCTACCCCTTTAAGAATAGTGAGCGGAAGTTTGCTCATCTTACTTCCTTTAATAGATGTATTTACGTGAAGGGCTGGAGAAAGGTGGCCATCAGCACAGCATGGTTATTTGCGTGGACCTTTGTTTGGGCACAGCAACTGTCCCCGTCAACAAGCACCTCAGTCATAATTTCTCCAGCTGTATACATAGGGACAGACAAGTGCGGCCGATCCTCCGTGTAGAAGGAGTCTGCCAAACAAGTAACGCAATGCAAGCATAGGAACCGGTGCTATGTCCGATTTGACACATTTAATTCCATGATGCTTAAATAAAGGCACATTTCGTGCTGCACAGCCTCTCCCAGGAAAAAGCAGACACATCTTCCATCAGCAGAGAGCTCTGGGCATCACTGAGCCGCTCACACAATAAGGCCTTTCTCCTTCTGCCGGATTTGATTTGTCTCCCTCAATTATAGAACGTCCCAGCAGTCGATTGTAGTTCTATGTACTCAAACAAGAGAGAACATCCCCCCTTAACTGCCACAGAGTCACATACTCTGAAGATCACACATGCGCGCACACACACACTTATATGTCTTAACCCAAACCAGACTTGGGATCCACCCTGCACAATGAAAACCAATTAGCAAGATATACAATGTGGGATTTGTTCTCTGTCATAGTCGGCTGTCACTCTGTCTTAGCCCGCTGTGTCTGTATATTGATTTAAAGGTCTTAACCCATGGTGTTGTATTGACACGTAAAGGGGGGGGGGTAGGGTAAAGTTAAAGCCCATTTTGTCATAAACACACACACACACACTTAGGTGGAGGTAGAATGGGTACAGTTCCTCATTGTGTCCCCACACACACACACACACACACACGGTGGCAGAGTGTAGGATTACAGCTGCTGGTCTGCATGTGGGGGCAGGATCTGGGCCGAAATCAGACCCCACGAGGGGGGCGCCCATGCTGTCATCTCTCAGGGTTCCTCCTGTTCCCTGCCACAGCTCTGCCCTTCACCAGGTTCCCCATGGGTCACCAGTATTATCTTACTGACCTGTCCACTCAAACACAGAGCCTCCAATACTCAAACCTCCTGCATGACAGCCCATTATTTTGTGAGATTCTGATGGATTTCTGTAAATTGCATTAATATTTTAGTGTACATGTATTTTACAGATGTATTGTACGGAGTCAAGAATGCTGAAGGTATTTTTAGGGTGATGGGTTGGTCCTACTATTTAGCTTTGTACTCATTTGAGAGCCACATGTTGAAAAACGGAAAAGGGGAGCAATTGAGAGTCCTAAACCTGGCCCAAGACTCGTCAGGCTTCCAGAGAAATCACCGGAAAACGAGAAACATAACGACCAAACGAAACTCAACAGCACGAAAAACCAAAGTGTGCAGCGAGTAGGCGTTAATTAGAGGAAGGGAGGGTTTGGATAGGGTTGCATAATTAATGTGAGAATGGGGGTCTCTCCTTTCGCCTGAGTGAGGTAATCCCAAGTAGAAACAGCCCAAAATCCACGTAATTTAAAACGCCCCAGTTTACATTCTCCTTCCAGATGTTCATCCAGATGTCTGTGGACATCTATGACTGTTGTGTGTGTGTGTGTCTGTATGTGTCTGTGTGTGTGTGTGTGTGAGTGTGTGTGTCTGTGTGTGCGTGTGAATGTGTGTTTCTGTGTGTGTGGGTAGTGAAACTGCAAACCTGAGGGGCAGTGAGTCGGGTGCTTATCACACATTGATCTAGGTTCATGCCTGTAATTATTTTCAATAAGACCTGGTTTACTGTCTCTGTTTTTATACAAGCGTGCTAAAAGTTTATCAGGATTCACTCTGCAATTCCAAAATGGGAATTGTAAATTGTTCCTGAATTTGTTCTGTAACTGTACGTAAGCGTTGATCATGTATCATGTCAGATCCCACAAATGGCCATTACTGCTTACACAAGTACCTTACAAGCTGCATGTGTATACCAATCATTTCTGAATTCTAGTGTTGGGTTTCATGAGCAGCAGTGAAGGAATGCCCACAGCCCAACATTTTTGTTTTTTTGTTGATAAGCTGTAAGTGATTCCTCGTAGACTCCCGGGCGTAGTCAGTTAATGAAATAGGCAGGACTCAAACCCAAACATGACTCAAACATGCTGCTATAGGGCCCAGCCTGCGCTTGTGGCGAGTGTCTTTACTGACTGAGCCACTAGGGAGCTCAAAAATAGTGGTTCTGTGTTGCTCAGTAGGTAGAGCATGGTGCTGACAATGCTTAGGTTGTGGATTAAATTCCCACTGGGGCCACATATACTGAACAAAGTATGCATTCACTACTGTAAGTCGCTTTGGATAAAAGCGTCTGCTAAATGGCATATGTTATGTTATGTTATGTTAAAAATAACAAGTTTCTCATCTGATGACACATTTCATGATATACTGAGCAACACAGCAAGGGAGAACCAGGAAGTATCAGACCCCACCCCACTGACTGAGGCTTAGCCTCTCCCCCCACTGATTGACGGACAGCCCCCAGGAGGAAGCTGCTCTTTGTCCCTGCCTTACTGTACATATGAATGAGAGGCCAGGAACTCCTGCCTCATGAATGACAAAGGCTGTGGACTGTGTTTGGGGACAAGCTCTCCCAGTTCTGAGGGCAAAGAGAAAGTGAGGGTGGAGAGTAAAAGAGAGAAAGAAAGAAAGAAATTGAGAGTATATGACATAGAGACCGCAAGATATGTGAGGGAGAGAGAGGAAGAAGGAGAGACACAATGAAAGAGTGAAAGAGAAAAAGAGACATATAGTTTCATGTTTCACATCTTACCCTTTGACCCTTATCCCTCACCACAGTCCCTGCTACAAACGCACGGTGCAGGCTGCCTGGAGGACACCATTGTGTGGAACGATTTACCCAGCATTCTCTGCTCAGTAGGCATTCAATTGTTTTGGAACAGGAAGACAATTATGAATAAGCTCCTCTGATGGAAAGCATTGTGTTTCCGTGTGTAGTGTGAATACCAGAGCATATGGACATGTGTCCACAGGTGTCTGTATTTACAGTATATGGGTGTGAAAAGAATGTGTGATTATGAACTTATGTATGTATGTACTAGAACAAGTGAGTGTGTGTATTTTATTTTCTCATTTATCCTTTATTTTATCCAGATAAGCCCCATCAGACCAACTCTTTTTCAGGTCAAGAGTGACCTGGCCAAGAGTTAGTGATACCAGCACAAGCATCCGATTTGTGTGTGTGTGTGTGTGTGTGTGTGTGTGTTACATTTAGAGAATGTCTCTGTGAACCACACGTTGCAGGATTGGGGGTTTACAGTTGCTTGGGGGTAAATTGGGAAATTACATTTACATTTTAGGCATTTAGCAGACGCTCTTATCCAGAGTGACTTACACAGTTTACATTTCTTAACATACAATCCATTTATACAGCTGGATATTTTACTGAAGCAATTCAGGTTAAGTACCTTGCTCAAGGGTACAACGGCAGTGTCCCCACCTGGGATCGAACCTGCAACCTTTGCGTTACAAGCCCAGCTCCCTAACCATTATACTAACACTGCCGCCCCTTCCTGAAATCCTTCCTGTGCTCGGTCTGGAGGAAGTGGTGTGAAAGAGGGAGGCGGGCGGTGGACCACACAGACCATGAACTGGGTTTACAACCTTTGGATCTCTCATCTTTTAAAAAATGTTTTAATTTAATTATGTGAATTAAATTAAATTAATTCATTATTATATTTAACTGAAATTGGAAAAGACTTTACAAAACCTGTTCTTGTACCTGGTTTTGTATGGGTTTTGTGGGGGTTTTGCGTTTAGTTTTTCTCGCAATTAAGTCATTAACATGAAGGAAAGAGGAAGCTTTAACAAATGTCACACAAATGTTTTTTTTCCAAGATGAAAAAGACAGCACTTTTATTGACCACAGTTGCCCTGATCTGGGATTTATCCTTAAAACACACACCCTCCCCCAATCCCCACCCCCTCCAATTCTGTTCTCAGACACACTTCAGACACCAACTACACCGGACAGATGTGGGCATGACTCCTCAACATAGCCTATCCCGTGGAGCAACAAGGATGAACTCCCCCCCAATCCTGCGGCTAATTACAGGACATCAAAGGACCCCGGGAACAGATGGTCCCACGGGCCGTCAGCCACCATCAGGTCGCTCAGATAAGATCAGAGAACAGGAGTCACCAGGACGTTTCCGAGGTGCTTTGATAGCGAGGCCCACCGCCGTCCGGTGGGAATGAGGTTATCACTCTGGTCTGTCCTGTACTCACAGCGCAAGGCTTTCTGCTCGATGTTCATCAACGTCAGTGAGCCTCAGTCTATCTGGATTACATTCACTGAGCAGGCCTTAGACAAAGAGGGCGGGTCTTGTGATTTTAAGGCATATAGGCTGTCAGTTTATGGATGAGACTTGGAAACCTACAAACATCCTTCCTTGTTTCCTTTAAGTCTTTTTCAGGGCACTATCTGCTTGTAATTGGGTCTGCTTAGTTCACTCATCAGATGGTAACAAGTCTTGAAATTCATGAATTGATGAGCTGTTGTTGCTGATTATTAACGTATCGGTGGATGGAATGTTTAAGGTGGATATGCTTGGGGGAACAACGCAGCATGGGAACATGTTTTCGTCGCTTGTTCATGCATGTACACCTCTGCCACCTACTCTTGAATAATACCCCAGACACTTCCACATCCACCCCCCACCTTCCTTATATATCCCTCTCCTTCACCATGGGGCTATAAAGTCACTGGGAGCAGGAGACACAATGGGCACATGAAAGCAATGGATTCTTAGGCCTGAACCTTATGGACTGTGAAGTCTGTGATCTATAGAAGCATCTTGGACTTTAGGAAGACTCCCCCACTAACACAGTAGAACATAAAAAAACACTACCAGCAAAGTCAATCACAGTCTTTATTGACAGGAAGCTAGGCTTTTTTTTCATCTTGTTTTCTTTTTAATCTTCACCGGAATTTGCTTTTTTTGATAAATGTTTTTCATACAAAACTAAATTGTTGTTTATTCCTGAAAAGTGATGGATATACAGGTAACTGCCATATAAAAGAAACACTTGAGTAAATTAAGGATTCTGGTGGCTCTGTTATGGTGTGGGATGCATTTTCCTGGCATGGTTTAGGTCCACTCAAGCCCTTAGAGGGCAAGGTAAATGTGAATAAAAACAAAGCCATTCTGAGTGATCACCTTCATCCTATGGTGAAACATTTCTATCCTGATGGGAGTGGTCTCTTCCAGGATGACAATGCCCCATCCACAGGGCACGAGTGGTCACTGAATGGTTTGATATGCATGAAAACAATGTTAACCATATGCCATGGCTGTCTCAGTTACTAGATCTCAACCTAATTGAACACTTATGGGAGATTTCGGAACAGCGTCTGAGACAGCATTTTCCACTACCATCAATAAAACACCAAATGATGGAATTTATTGTGGAAGAATGGTGTTACATTCCTCCAGTAGAGTTCCAGACACTTCTAGAATCTATGCCAATATGCACTGAAGCTGTTTTGGTGACTCATGGTGGCCCAATGCCCTATTAAGGCACTTTATGTCGCTGTTTCTTTTATTTTGGCAGTTATCTACGTATTCCATATCTATAGGTGGGGCTATTGATACATCTATTTCTACAGTTGACAGCTCAGGAGCCACTATCATTCTGGTTCATAATTTAACTGCATTACTGAAGGTCCACATGGATTTGATTTTGTTCCCTCAAGAAGACATTAAAATGTTATTTTCAGTTGTGCATTTAGAATAAAAAGGACTATTTCTTTCTACTTATGGTTAAAAACGTTTTGCGTGCATAATAGTAATCTCTTTTTTTAAAATACATTGACATTGATTAAATTCTGCCTCTAAAAATGAGAATTTAATCAATCAATTATTTTATATGATTTTGTAATAATATTTTTGTAAAATGTAGAAATAAACTGATATCTACTGAAAGAGAATCATATCTGACACTTTTAGGTAACGTGCATGATTATGGCACTGGTACACCAAATGTACGTGAATCCTCTAACATATTATTTTAAAGGAGAATTATTGTAACCTGTGAATGCAGATATTTCCCAAACCAGTTTAGTCCTTTGTAATTTACTCTCAAACCATGATATTTATACACATTCAATCTTGAACACCAGAATCCAAAAGTGGACAAAGAAATTGTCACTCAGCAGATTGTAGATAGACAGGAAGAACAGTGTGGGGTACTTTGTGTGGGGAGTGATTTGTGGCTCGTTGAAGAAAGAAAAAGAGTCAGACAGACAGAAACACCCATGGCTCAGCACTTTAAGCATCAGGGAATATCCAATTATATTCTTTCAGCCGGAGAGAAAGGTGCTTGTTACGAGGGGGAAAACACCTTTTCCTTGGGGTCAGTGGTTTTGTGTGTGCTTGGTGTATCCCTGTCTCCGAGGTGCAGGTGGCAGTTACCTTGTTAGTGCCCTTTCCTAGTTAGAGACACGTCCCAACACGCCTGCATGGTTCAAATCCCAAAGAAAAGGCAAGGTGCAAATGCAGATTCCAACTGTTTCCATCCAATCTCCCTGGACAAACACACTCAGTCGTGCAGAGAGGATTCATCACAGATAGAGGGGGAATAAATAAAGAGATAGAGGGACGACATATTGAGAAAGATCATAGAAACAGAAAGCCAATATGAGTCGGATTACTTTAGTCGATTCCAAACTGTTTGCTAAACCCCCAAGTTTAGTATCATCTGCAAATTTAACTAAGCTACTAACGTCCCTATCAAAAACATTTATGTAAATAAGGAGAGGTCCCAGCACCGATCCCTGCAGGACTCCACTGCCCACACCACCTAGATCAGATACGACCCCACCTACTGTTACTCTTTGTATTTGCCCTTACAGCCAATTATGAACCATACTCTGAAACAACTCCTGTAATTCCTACTGAATTCATTTTAACAATGAGCCTCTCATGTGGTACCTTGTCAAATGCTTTTTGAAAGTCCACATATATAATATCATAAGCCTGGTTCAAGTCAAAACACTTTGTAGCCTCTTCAAAAAAGTCTGTACATTTGTTAGGCTTGACCTCCATTTGAGAAAACCATGTTGGCTCTCCCTTAAAATACTATTATTTTTCAAGAATGATTCCAACTTGTCCCTAATAATACATTCAGGTATTTTACATGAGATGCAAGTTAAACTGACAGCCCTATAGTTCCCTGGGTCAGTACGGTCCCCCTTGTTATATATTGGAATTATAGTAGCGTGCTTCAAGTCATCTGGTATTTCTCCAGTGCTTATGGATTGCATAAAAATATCTCTTAATGGTTTATATATAATTTCCTCTAGTTCTTTGATTATATATATGCCATCAGGGCCTGCTGCCTTATTTGTCTTACGTTTTTGTACTTTTTATAATACTTCTACGTCCCTTATCTCAAAGTCCTCCAAAACATTCTGTACATTGGCTACACATTTAGGCCTATTTATAACTCTTCTCTGGTAAAGCTCTCAACAAAGTAACTATTTAGTGTGTTAGCAATATTCATTCATTCATTCATTATCTAACCAGCTAATTCCTGGTCAGGGTCGCGGGGTGGCTGGAGCCTATCCCAGCATGCATTGGACGAGAGGCAGGAATACATCCTGGACAGGTCGCCAATCCATCGCAAGTGTTAGCAATATCCTTATTATTATAAAGCAAAGTTTTATTCTTATTTTGAATGCACTTAACCTCATCATTCGCTTTCCCTTTTCTACTACAATATTGAAAAAACTGGTCAGGATTGGATTTTAGCTGCTCTTATTTCCTTTTTAGCCGTAGCCCGCATAGTACAATAAACCCGATTTCTGTCTGAGTTTTCTTTTAATATATTCTGTTCTTTGGCCTCAAAATCTTCCATAAAGATTTTGTCATCCACTGCGGAGACAGTTTTTTCATCCTACTTTTCCTTACTTTTGGGATGAATTTAATTTTGTTCATCCACAGTTCTGCAATCTAGAAGTTTTACCCAATCTATATTGCTTAAATTCTCTCTCATTTTATGAAAGTCAGCTCTTCTGAAGTTAAAAATTCTAGAGTTATAGGAGGCCATCTTAACTTGCCAAAAAATATCAAAAGTAACTGTACTATGATCACTTGTCCCTAGTGGTTCTACTACCTCTGTGCTGCAATTTCTGTCAGGATTGTTACACAAAACCATATCCAGTATTGATTTCCCTCTCGTAGACTGAGTAACAGACTGTACCAAAAAGCAGTCATTGACCACATCTAAAAACTCCTCTATACATTTAGCCTGACCTGACACTACTTCCCAATTAATAGAGGGCTAATTGAAGTCGCCCATTATTAACATCTCTCCTTCCGCACAGGCTTGTTTTATGTTACCATAGAGCATAGTATTTATGTTACTGTCTGAAGCTGGTGGTCTATAACATACTCCTATATTAAGGCCCTACTCATGATCTCCCAGTAATCTAATCCAGATGTCCTCACTAGGAATGAATGAGCTAATACCTGGAATTTCCTGCACATTAAGATTGTCTTTCACATAAAGGGCTACTCCCCCTACTCTTCTATTAGTTCTATCCTTCCTAAACAATTTGTACCCCTCCACATTATATTCACCCCCGTCTGCTGCACCAAACCATGTTTCAGTAATCCCAATGATGTCATAACCCCCATTCAATATGACAGGCTCGAGTTCCAAAAATTAATTTTTTATGCTTCTAGTATTTAAACACAGGAACTTCAGAGCCTTACTCACACTTATGTTGTCCTTCCCCTCCACACATTACTGTGCTAAACATTCACACATTATGGTCTAAAATATATTTATTAATTATATCCTCAGATTTAATATTATACTCCACCCTGGTATCTCCCATCTGGGCAGTCTGTACCTCCCTATCCTTAATACTACAAATAATTTCCCTCTTCCCCCCCCCCAGTCCCTAGTTTAAATATTCCTCCACTACACTAAGCATACGCTGGCCCAATGCAGCTGTACCCCTCCGGTTCAGGTGTAGCCCGTTCTGCATGTACAGGTCATCCCTGTTCCAAAAGGAGTCCCAGAGCCCCATAAACCTGTACCCCTCTTTCCTACACCTGGGGCCTCATTTATAAAAAGTTGCGTAGAAACCATCCTATATTTGATCTAAGATCATTTCTGAAATGTGCATAAGTGTGATTCAGAGAAACTGAACGTACGCACAAAAAAACATGCGTACGCCAGTCCCCCAGATGTGAAATCTATAAATCGCAAATGATCTTGAAATTGTGCGCAGGTGAATGGTTTTAGATCTCCGCCTTGTAAACGCCCCCTAATTAATATCATTAGCATATAAAGGTGGAAGAAAAACTAATTTTAGCGAGGCCGAAATCGAGGTCCTGTTGGCGGAGGTGCAGATGCGTGCAGGGACGCTGTTTGGGAGCCTTTCCAGTAGCTTTACACCTGTGAGTCGAGCCCAGGCTGTGAACGGGGGGCAGCAAAGGTCCCTGAAGGACGTAAAGAAAAAGTGGTCTGATTTAAAACTGAGGTCAAAATCTCTAATAACTCGTTCCCTTCTTATTGTGCGGTTGGCGATATCTTCGAGAAGTGACAATGCTGCCATTCTTCCTTTTGAAAACCACTGCATTATTGGACATTTTATAGCCTACAGATTGACCAAAATGTTTTACACACGTGGAACTATAATATGTATTAAGTACATTTCAAGGATGTGTCAATTATGCTAATATGGGTAGTTTTGGAAAAAACAATGTGTGTTTTTGTTTTGTTTTCCACAAGTAGCCTAGCTTATGTTGTTTTAATTTATTAATACATTTATTGTGCAAACCATTACGTATAGCCTAAGCAATGTGTTCAATCTGGTAATACTACTACTACTAGGCTACTACTACTACTACTACTACTACTAATAATAATAATAATAATAATAATAATAATAATAATAATGAAAACAATTAGGCAAGACAACATGTTGGCGCTGTTAGATTTCCGAATACATTTGACTTTACATTTACATTTTAAGCATTTAGCAGACGCTCTTATCCAGAGCGACTTACAATATGTACATTAATACATGGTAGGAACAATCATAGTACGCGCAAGAGATCAAATAATTTTTTTATGGAGTAAGCAGGGGTATATAGTGTTGAGCAAGTAGGCAGTGGTGATGACAATTAGCTAGATGTACAGAATTCAGTGGTAGTGGAGTCTGAAAAGGTGGGTTTTGAGTATCTTGCGGAAGATTGCAAGTGATTCCGCGGTCCTGACCGATTGCGGAAGATAGTTCCACCTGCGAGGGGTCAGGACAGAGAAGAGACGAGACCGCGAATACCTGCAGTACTCCAACATTGCCACAAGGAAACGTGTGTATGCCAAGTTGAAACCTGACGTGGAGCTGAGTACTTTTCCATGTCAAAGACCGTTTTTATAAATCTGAACTTTGGCGTGGATTTGAGCGTACGCATGTTCTAAGATCAAATCTGTGCGTAAGTACATTTTATAAATGAGGCCCCAGGTTTGTAGCCACGTGTTAAATCTCCATGTAAAATCCTACTTCTCTTTACTAGCACGTGGTAGTGGCAGAACTCCCAAGAAGACCACCGTGGAGGTTCTGCTCCTGAACTTTGAACCTAATTCTATTAATTTGTCCTGCAGAACCTCAAACTTACCCTCACCTATGTCATTAGCAACAACATAGACCATGACCACTGGATCCACCCCCGCTTTGGCCAAGAGCTTGTCTGTATGTCCCAGGAGGTCTCTGACCTGGGCACCAGGCAGGCAACATGCCATTTGAGACTTATTTTCCCATGAACAGACTATACTGTCTACACCTCTAATAATTGAGTTCTGCAGTACTACTAACTCCCCTTTCCTGGGTGGCGTGGCCACCAGGGTACCCTGGGGCTCATTAGTTCTCCCACTCACAGAGGGCTGGACTAGATCCTCTTCCTGCAAGGGCTGGAGTCAATGGACACCACAAACTCTGGAGATGCCACCCCTGCATGTGCGCACCCTTTTCTACACTTACGCCCTACTGTCACCCAACTCTCTCTCCCTACCTGCTCTAGAGTCTCCCCCCTACCCAGCTTTGGCGTGCATGCTAACTTTCTAAAGGTCATACTAATAAGTTCTTGGAACTCTGCAGGGCAGTCGAGCCTAGCAAGTTTGGCTTCGAGAAAATAATAGGTCCGGTTGCCTGCAGCAAGCAAGCTAGCAGCAGCCAACCAAAACGGTTACCTCTTAACGTTTAAAGTTAAACACTTAAAGTTAAACAAAACCTAGTTAGTCATTGAATATTCTCCTGCTCTTGGATTTTCCCTTGGGAGAGAAACCACAAGAAACCTCACGTCAGCTAGGTGTTATGCCGAATTTGGTAATTGGTTAGTTTTTTAACAAGCCTGCCAAAGTTAGACGGGGGAAAAATTGAATACTCCCTCTCTGTCTCCTAACGGAGAGTTAACCTCCCAACAAAAGTTAACCTTTGAGCAAATTCCCTTACCGTTTTAGAGTCAAATGCCCAAATACAATCCCAATAATCTCAATGACCGAAAATAGTAGCAAACAAACTGCTGTCATTTCTCAGCAAATTCTCTGTACGAACGACCTTGTCAGGAAAGAGCAATCCCGTCACGCAAAGCTGTAGCAAAAACTATGACCTTCGTCAGCCCTCACAGAACTCACAAATGCACAGAGGCCATAAGGCTCATTTCAGACAATTCTAAAACAAGACCCAAGAGACCCCCTCCCCCTCCAAGGGTCCCTCTTCTACCAACCCAGTGTCTGATTCTGGGGTCACTCAGGGGGTCAGAGAGGACAAAGATGTACATCCATAATGAGGATGCACCAGGATTGAAAATAAACATTTACTTCCAGGATCTTCAACTTAAGTATATTTTCTAAATAGACATTTTCTAAGTATGCTTACATTTTGTAGATAGCATAGTAACACGAGATAAAATGTTTTTTATTTCAATGTTTTTGAAATATTCGATTTTGGCTCTGAGAATGGTCATATTTGCCTTTTTGTTATCAGAAAACAGCAGTGAGTTGGAAGAAAACATGATACATGTACTTCTAATAAACAAATAGAAAGTTATATTTACATTGTATTTTATATTTTATATTTTATAGTGTCATACAAGTATGCATCAAGTAAGCAGGGATTATGCATTGCTTTGTCATGGCACTGTTGATCTTGTACATGCAACTCCAAGTTTTGGAAACTCGTTGATGTGAAGTGTTCTCCACTCTTTCACAGAGGATTATGGGAACTGGGAGGTTAGGGGAAGAGTGGGCAGGCCCCACTCACAGGCCCCACTAGCAGGCCACATTGTCAACAGCTGATAACAGATTCATCATTGTTCTGTGACGCTGGTCATGAATTTGAATAGATTCTCAATCGGATTCCTCTGTGCTCTTCAACAATAACATTTAGACTCAACTCACTTCATCTTGGCTGTAAGGGTGAATACAAAGAGTAACAGTAGGTGGGGTTGTATCTGACCTAGGTGCTGTGGGCAATGGAGTCCCATAGGGATCAGTGCTGGGACCTCTGCTCTTCATTATTTACATAAATTATTTTGATAGGGACGTTAGTAGCAAAATAGTCATCAGATGATACTAAACTTGGGGGTTTGGCAAACAGCTTCGACTAAAGTAATCCAAGATTATTTAAACAAAATCCAAGAATGGACAGAAATGTGGCAGATGACATTCAATATTGCTAAATGTAAAGTTATGCATTTGGGAAATAAAAACATAAGACAGGAGTATTTTATGGGAGGAGAAAAATTAGTAGGTGTCCAATTTGAAAAAGACTTAGGAATTGTAGTTGATCAAAGTTTATCTGCATTAAAGCAGTGTGCTACAGCAGTGAAGAAGGCCAACAGGGTGCTGGGATACATAGCAAAAAATATTGAGGATAAATAAAAGGAGGTTATATTAATGTTATATAATGCCTTCGTGCCTTAGAGTACTGTGTGCAGTTCTGGGCACCGCACTACAAGAAAGATGTAGAAGCTCTTGAAAATTTTCAAAGAAGGGCAACTAAATTGATACCTGGTATGAAAGGTAAAAGTTATGAGGATAGACTTAAGAAACTCAATCTATTTAAGCTTAGCAAACAGAGACTTAGGGGGATTTGATTGAGGTTAAAGGGATTAACAAAGTGAGCTACAAAATATTTTTAAAAATAAGTGGGGTCAGCAGAACAAGGGGCCATGGGTGGACATTAGTTAAAGGCAAATTCTGCACGGATATTAGGAACTTTTTCTTTAGACAGAGAGTTGTCAATGCCTGGAACAGCTTGCCAGGTAGGGGAGTAGAGGCAGAAACACTTTGGCTATTAAAGTATAGGCTAGATGTAGTACTAGATACTCTTTAGATTAGGACATGAAGAGCTTAGATGAGCTGAACGGCCCGTTCTCATCATTATGTATTCTTATGTTCTTATGTTCTTATGTTCTTATCACCTCCAGCTCTTCATTAACATCACAGCATCTCAGTTTATGGGCACAACTCTTTAGAGGGTCAAGATTTATTTATGTTGTCTCAGAGTATGGAGGACTCTGTGGACTTTTTTTCCCCTAAAACTAACAGTTTAAAAAGGCAAGAAGAGTTTTTTTCATAGTATTTTTACAATGCGTTTTCCAACAATGAATTAACTGACACAAAATACAGCTACAAATGTTTGTGCATAAGCCTTAATGTTTGTAGACATGGCTGGTGGGTGTTATTATTGTAATGAAGTCTTAAGGTTTGTGCTTGGTTGTATTTACTCGTATGCGTGTATGCATGTACAGTATGTGTGCATGTATGTTTGTATGTACTTGTATGCTTCTCTATGGGAGTTGGCCGGATGTCGGTGGGTTGGGAATGACCCTCGTAGCACCCTTTGAACAGGGCAGCCAGAGTGGCTCACTCAGGGCCAGCTGCTTTTGGGATTAACACATGAAGGCTAGGGCCGATCTTTGAAGTGCCCTGATAGATAGTTTGGGCGGGTGAGTGATGTCACACATGGCCTGTCCATTGGAGTGTGTGCAGGAGTGGGACGTCTCCCGCTCTGTGTCGCCCCCTGCTGGTTCTGTTTATTCATTCTGCTCATTTAATTTATAGGGCAGGCTCTAATGCAGAGCTGTGTGCTCTAAATGCATTCAATACAAAGAGGAGAGCAGCATTATACTTGCAAACAAATATGTTTATTACAGTTAGTTTGCATATAGTTAAGAAAAAATGACCTGAATAAATTCACTGAAAAGAGCTGAGGCAGACCAAAAGACACATGCCTGTATCTGTCTTCTGTCTGGCAGCGCAGCTTCTAAATACATTAATTCATTTTTTTTGGCCACAAATGGGATGATGGATTTTGAAGAATCCATCATCTCAAAAGTGTGGCATGTTCTGATTCAGGAAAACAACTGGAAGTAAAAAGAGAAAGCAGCATCTCCCAGCCAGGGGCGTGTCCAGGGAGGGGCCTGGGGGGGCACCTGCCCCCAAATAAATTTTGTTGGCCACCCTAGGTGCCATCCTACTTCATCTGGCTCTTGATAGGTTATTAGGTTGTCAATCACATCTTTTCAAATTTATTACATTTTGAATGCCCCCCCTGTGTGGTTCTGTGCTACTCTTGGGCCACCCCTGTTAAAGTGGTCTGGGCCCACCACTGCTCCCAGCCCCACCATATCAACGTTCTCCAATGCCAGGAGGCGACGGTGTGACGGGTTCGGACCAAGCGTGATAGGTTCGGCCCGGGCACGTCAGTCATGAACAACTCATTTCTCAGTGTCGGCGGGACAGGCAGGGTTCTGGGCTCAGAGGGGAACCCAGCTCTGAGTCACTGCTGACAGCGATAAGCGTCAGATAAACGAGTGCCAAGAGGCGGTGTGCATGCGGAGCAAACCGCTCATCTGACTGTAGCGTGCCTGTGCTAAACAGAGCCTCTCACGCAACTTAAATCACAGGGTCTGTCATTTCAATTCACATTCATAATGCAGGGGCTGGTGCAGCCATTACACTAAATTACACAGAGGCCCTGAGTGTGTCAATTAAAACGGTGAAAGAACGACTTGGCTGCTGATTACAAGCTGAAAAGCACAAGCAGTAATCATAGTGTGCACACCCTCCTTCTCTGCCTCCCTCACTCCTTGTGGTAAATTATGAACCAAAGCTAATTGAGATGAGTTGTGGCCCTGCTGGCTCCCAGCCATGTGCAGTCAGGGCTGAGGCACTAGCCTTGCAGTGGGATGTCAGGGGCATTAAAAATGTCTGATGGCTCGAGAGAGCCACTGTTGTTGCTCCTCATCTCTGCGCTCAGTTTATTAAGGGCATCTGGGCCTGTGGAGTCCCACTAGACAATTTTGGTAACAAAACCCCTGTATTTATTGTCTTCTGGATCAATGTGGATCAATAAGGCCCAGTCGCCACCCGCACCCCCTCCTATATAATCCCTGCTCATAGACGGCATGTGCCTCAGTCAGTAGAAGTGATCTATTTATTAAAATGTGTTGAGACAGCAGAAGGGTTAAGGCTGTCTCTGTTAATTCTGTCATATCAAGTGAAGAAATGTGAGTGGAAAGAGCAGAAGGGTCTGTCTTGATCCTGCCCCCGGAGTGACCTGCATTCACTAAGCATGTGTCTGTCCCACTTTTCAACCAGTTCCATTGTGTGTTACCATGGCAATTATTTTGCCACAGAAAGTGGGGGTCAACCAAGACAGACTTACAGACTTGAATTTGGCATTTCCCCTCCAAACAACGCCATGTTAGTGTGTTTCTGTGTGTATGTATGTGTGTTTGTGTGTGTGTGTGTGTGTGTGTGTGTGTGTGTGTATGTGTGTGATTGTGTATGCGTGTGTGATTGTGTATGTATGTGTGTGTTTGTGTGTGTGTGTATGTGTTTGTGCAGATAATGTCATATATTGGAGCTGGTGAGGAGCAACTGTCAAACATACACACAGGAGAACTGGAGAAACACTTTCATGGTAAATTCCAAATCTGTATAAGTTGTGTTATTATGTACTTCATGCAATAATACTTCAAAGAATGTAATATATTTAAGAGGTTGAATGGGCTGCATGCTCACACATCAGCTACAGTTCATT
Organism: Aldrovandia affinis; assembly: GCA_029706075.1. Classification (NCBI taxonomy): domain Eukaryota; kingdom Metazoa; phylum Chordata; class Actinopteri; order Notacanthiformes; family Halosauridae; genus Aldrovandia; species Aldrovandia affinis. The sequence goes on along the minus strand of JAINUG010000249.1, from coordinate 1,095,174 downwards.
CAGATTGTAAACCATGCTGCTCTGCTCTGCATGGGTGAAATAAATATCTCCTACAAAGTTATAAATAGTTTCAGTTAATAGCATCAAGCAGACAGAACTGTACGTCAGACCCCATGTTGTCACACAAACACTTTGTCACTCTCCCCAGGAGAAACTTGGCATGCAACCTTTCCTAATTACTTCCAGCAGAGAGATAAACGTTCTCCTGCAAATATTTTCAGCCCGGTATTACAATGCTGACGACCGTGGGAGGTGAAGCTATTTGTATCAGACTATACCGTAATGGGCGTCAGTGCTGGAGGGTGACATTATCAGGGTTGTAAGTGGAGTAAATACTAATGGGTGTGCAACACTTCACACTGACAGTCATCTCCATGCGCAAGCCTTGTATCATGCTTGTGAGACAATCAACCAGCTTTGTGTGTGTGTGTGTGTGTGTGTGTGTTTGGGGGATTCTCAGTGGTGGAGCTGGAATGTAATCTATTTCTCTGCATCATTTAAACAGTATAATATTTATTATATTCACTTGCAGTGTTTCTGATTCACAGTGATAATAATACATATTGTTGGCTTACTTGTGGACTGATTTATACATTTATTACATTCTCCACCAGTTTGTGGAGATGCTAGCTGTCAGATGTCAGAGGATGTGGCAATTGTTAATTGTTTGAGTGGATTCTGGCTGTCAGAGACCTGGGTGTATTTATAGCAGGTTGGAATAGGCTGGCAGACTTCGACCCAGCGCTCTAATCCCAGGGCTCTAATCCCAGGGCTGTAATCCCATCTGTTTGGACGTGTTTACTCCCTGGATCCCACTGACGTGTGAGTGATGAGCTGCTCACACTGGCACGGTAACTGACTCTCCAAAGTGTGAACACAATTGCCGCAAGTGTTCCTGTCCCCACGGCAACATTGCAAATTTTCTCTAATGGGATGAGGTTATCTTTGCATGATGGCGCAATTGACGTTTAAAAAAAAAACTATTATCATCCTGACAACTACTTCTAATGTAGACACCCCCTCCATTCAGGAGAGCTGGGGCTTGTCCTTTAACATAATTGAGCCGCCACCTATCTCTCTTTCTGTCTCTCTGTCCCAGGTACAGTGTGAAAGGGCTCCTTTGTGCCCAGTTGATCCTGAACAGGAATGGTATGATTGCCATGCAGACTCCTCAGGTGTGACATTCAAGCACCTATAAGGACAAGTGTGCAACCCCTGGCACATGACCCAGGAGAATGTCTGCTGCCATCTAGGCATGTCAAAGCATGCAGATTGCATGTTTCATGTGCAGAAACAAGATATCATTTAACAACAAAGTTATCACTGCATTTGCATGATAGTGTATAGGCTTTTCATGATCATTGTCTTATGCAACATATGTTGTTTCCACAGTTTAGTGCCTTGTGTTACTAAAGTGTTATTACAGTTTTTATCGATTGCTAAGTCACTTTGAATGAAATTGTGGTCCACTTAATCATGACCATAACCTAAATGAGCACAACAATATGCTTTTTTGCAAAACAGTAAGTCATTTCTCATTGCTTTCACACAAAATGCAAATGTTAAGCACATTTAAATGTAAATACAATTCCATACAAAAGACACAAAAATCCATGAAGTAAATCATGTCAAACAAAACTGAAACATTTGGTCTCAGCTGATATAAATTGCTCCCATGTGAATCTCTTCTGCATGTGTGCAAAACCTCTTTGCACATTCATTCAATCAACAATCAGTCCTTATACATGCATAGGAGAGGTCACCTCTGAGTTGATGTTTGCAAGAATAGAGCAAGTAAGAGATCAAGGGCAAGTGCAAAGGAGAGGAAGAGGGGCCCACAGAGGAAGAGGGGCCTGGATGCGCGGTGGTAGAGTAGCTAGAGTAGTAAGAATATTCAGGAATGAGAATCGGTAAGTGACTGTGCCATACCTTACTGTATTTCAGTACTAATGTATACAATATGTAAAACAGGTTTTCCATCAATGTCCTTTACGCAATCAAAAATGACAGAATTCAAAGACAACCCTGTGCTGGTGACAGGGGTAAAGTCTTCACTGCGGAGCAGGAAGCTGCCATAGTGGATATGGTTGCTGTCAACAATGCCATTCGATTACGGTAAATCCAGACAGCAGTCATTCAGGACCATAATATGTTTGCCAATGTCAACAGTGTAAGTGTAGCCACCATTGACCGGGTCCTTCCATGTAGCTGGAATATTTTACAATGTATTTACTGTATTTATAATTATCTTTACTTTACTGCATTTCTCTTAGACAATATAGTAATGTAGCTTGAAGCCAATGCAACTCCACATATTTTCATGTGGATGAAGCAGGCTTCAATCTGTCAAAAGTAAGGAGAACATCATTGGTCAACGAGTCACTGTATTTACAGCATCATTCAATTTGTAAAGAATACATTACAATAAAGTAAAGCCTTTTGTTGCAGTTCTTGCTCTTCAGTGAAATTCTTTCTGCTTTGGTCTTCCTTGGTAACATCCTTTTAGGAAACAAGAATACAGGCCATGCTGTGGTAAAATGCTTACTTGCCTTTACATGCTACAATTATAGTATTAAAAAGTGGCACACACACTCCAAAAAAGGGTAGCCATGTTTGGATATATTTATAGTTGTAGTTAGTGTTTATTGGGCCATTGTGTAATGATTGATAGAAACTTTCAGTGAGATGACAAGTTATGCTGTTTTTGTAGACTTATTTGATTTTGTGACACGTATTAACATAACATAACATAACATAAGGGGAAGAACAGGCCATTCAGCCCAACACTGCTCGTCCATTCCTACCACTAATCTGCTCACATGCTTAGTTTATCCAAAGGCTAGAGTGTCTAACACTGGATCGAGCCTAGCCTTGAATACCCCTAGTGTCTCAGCCTCTACTACATGTCCAGGCAAGCTATTCCACACATTGATCACTCTCTGTGTGAAAAAATATTTCCTAGTGTCCGTGTGAAATTTACCCTTTGTCAGTTTCCATTTATGCCCCCTTGTTCTGCTAACCGAACTCAACTTGAATAATTTCCTAAAATTCACTTTGTTAATTCCTTTAATACATTTAAAAGCCTCAATCAAATCTCCCCTAAGTCTCCTTTTACTAAGCTTGAACAGTCTAAGCATCTCTAGCCTTTCCTCATAACACTTATCTTTTATGCCTGGAATCAGTCTGGTTGCCCGTCTTTGGACCTTTTCCAGCGCATCTATATCTTTTTTGTAATGGGGTCCCCAGAACTGCACACAATATTCCAAGTGTGGCCTAACAAGGGCATTGTATAGGGTGCGTATGATCTCCTTCGATTTGTACTCTACTGTATACTCTTGGCTATGTATCCCAGCATCCTGTTGGATTTTTTAACTGCTACCGCACATTGACCAGTCCCTGACAAGCTTTGATCAACTAGTACTCCTAGGTCTTTTTCTACGTGTGCACATTCTAGTTTTCTACCTCCCATAAAATAATCCTGTCCTATGTTTTTATTCCCCACATGTAGAACTTTACATTTAGTTGTATTAAATTTCATTTGCCAGGTTTATGACCATTTCTGGATTCTATTCAGATCGTCTTGGATTACTTTAGTAGATTCCTGACTATTTGCTAAGCCTCCCAGTTTTGTATCATCTGCAAATTTAACTAACGTACTTTCAATGTCCATATCAATGTCATTTATGTAAATGATAAAGAGCAGTGGTCCCAGCACCGATCCCTGCGGGACTCCACTTCCCACTATACCCTCCTCGGATAAGATCCCGCCTATTACTACCCTTTGTGTTCTATCCAGTAACCAGTTCCAGTAACCCACTCTAAAATGCCACCTGTAATTCCTACTGCTCTCATTTTGATAATGAGTTTGTCATGTGGCACCTTATCAAATGCCTTTTGGAAATCTAAGTATATAATATCATATGCCTTTCTCTCATCCAGACACTTGGTTGCTTCCTCAAAAATGTCAGCAGATTTGTCAGACATGACCTACCCTTGCAAAAACCATGCTGGCTATCCCTTAGGATGTTGTAATTTTCTAGAAATACTTCTAGTTTATCTTTAATAATAGATTCTAATATTTTGCATATGATGCAAGTTAAACTAATAGGCCTATAGTTTCCTGGATCAGTACCGTCCCCTTTCTTATATATTGGTACCACAATACCCTGTTTCCAGTCATTTGGTACTTCACCAGTCTTTAAAGACAGTCTAAAAATACTTGCCAGTGGTTTACAAATGATCTCGCTTAACTTTAGTACCCTGGGGTATATGCCATCCGGGCCGGCTGCCTTATTAGTCTTTAATTTATGTAATTTATCCAATACTTCCATCTCCCCTATCTCTGTATCCGCTAAGACTTTCTGAGTAATGAATATGGTAAAACTCTCTACAAAACAGCCATTTAGAGCATCTGCAATATCCTTATTTTTACAGAGCAGTGCCCCGTCTTTGTTTTTAATTCCCTTAATCTCCTCTTTGACTTTTCTTTTCCACATTTTTTATGTATTCTATGTTTTAGGTGTCTTAGGGTATTTTACAAATGAAATGTGTCATTTTGGCAAACGCGATTCAGTTTTGGGGGCAGTGTTAACTACAAAAAATTGCAATGTTGCAATACTACAGTACCGAATACTTTAGCGACCCATCCTCTGTAAATGTGTAGACTGGTTGGCGGTATGCCCTTTGTTCCTACATATCACATTAGGACTATGTTTGTGGGCCTGCCCATTGGTCTCAGGGTCGGATCTAAGCAAACTAGGCATGTGCCTAGGGCCCAATTTCCCCAGGGGGCCCATTCAGCACAAATGTATATAGGTAATAGGTACATGCCTAGTTTGCCTAGACCCAGCCCTGAGACGGTATATGCAAAAACTGCTATACGTAAAACAGTGCTAACACAACTACAGTGATGTATAGGGCCCAAAATACAGTAATACCGTGCCTAGGGCCCACCATAAGGGTAATCCATCCCTGATTGGTCAGCCTGTGGGCAACCAACATGTTAGATGAAGAAAAGCACCTGGCCCTAATCATTGGTAATGTAGCCTATTCAAGTTTATTGATATTTCAGAGAATGATGGAGATTGATGCTGGAGCAGAGCAACATGAGATCCTGTATGTGGATGAAGCAGGATTCAATCTCTGCAAGCGCCGGCGTCGGAGCTGGAACATAATTGGGCAGAGGGCTACTGTTGGTGTTCCTGGACAGCGTGGAGCCAACATCACAATGTGTGCTGCCATTTCCAGGAATGGAGTTGAGGCTCGTGACCCTCTGCTGGGGGCATACAACTCTGCGCACCTAATTAATTTTCTGGATGGGCTGTACAACCGCCTCGTACAGCCAAACGCTCAGATGGTGTTCATCATTGTCTGGGACAACGTGAACTTCCATCATGCATTGGCTGTGCGAGACTGGTTTACAGCCCATCCAGAGTTCAGATCGCTCTTCCTTCCTCCTTCCTCCCCCTTTCTAAACCCTATAGAGGAGTTTTTCCTGGCCTGGAGGTGGAAGGTGTATGATTGGCATCCGTATGAGCGGGCGACGCTCCTTCAGGCCATGGATGAGGCGTGCGATGACATCACAGCCCAGCAGTGCCAGGGGTGGATAAGGTACTCAAAAGGATTTTACCAACGCTGCCTTGCAAATGAAGATATTAGATGTGACGTAGATGAAATTCTGTGGCCAAATGCAGCAGAGAGGCAAAATGCTGCTTAGTGTAAGCACTGAAATGCATTTACATATGTTTTTTTTTACAGTACTGTAAAGTTTTTTGTTACTGTAACTGTTTTTGCTTTTACTGTTGTTTTTGTTTTTACTGTAAAATACAGTTCAGTTTTCATTACAGTAATGTATGATTTATTTCAATGGAATGAGAATGACATTTAAAAATGACAATCAGACCATCTGCCCACATTACAAATGGCAAAAAATTATTCAAACCATAACATTTAGCATAATCTACATCTAAATCATTTTAGGCACCTCTTTTATACTTTTATATACTTTCTGGTTATTTATATCTGTATATGCAAAAGCACATACAGTAATATAATCTAATATTTTGTTTGTCTTCCATAAAAACACAAGCTATATATATAGCTATATACAGACGGGTGACAAATATATTTATATATATATATACTGCAGTCTATCACAGGGGATGCTTGCTGTACATCATTTCCAGTACTTATGAGGAAATGGCCCTTGCATAGTCTGTTTTGATGACAATTATTTTGTGTTTGACAGCATTATTTGATAAGAAGGTCCAGGGTTTGAATCCCGGCCGGGGCCTTTCTGTGTGGAGTTTGCATGTTCTCCCCGTGTCTGTGTGGGTTTCCTCCAGGTACTCCGGTTTCCTCCCACAGTCCAAAGACATGCACGTTAGGCTAATTGGAGAGTCTAAAATTGCCCTGTAGGTGTGAGTGTGTGAGTGAATGGTGTATGTACCCAGGTATGTACCCAGGCCGCCATTGTAAATAAGAACTTGTTCTTAATGGCTTGCCTGGTTAAATAAAGGTTAAATAAATAAATAAATGATCGTTGTATTTGAAAATACACCAATAATTAAACTTCAACGATGAGCATATCCAATGTTCTGACGCTATGATAAACTTTTGCATGATATACAATCTAATTTGGTTCAATTATTTTTATTTTGCATGCAATATTAGATTTTGAGCCCAAAATGAGCAGTATCTGTATTAAGAGTTTTGCACATTGAAACTCTGTTGTGCAAAATGAGTCAAAGCAATCGTAAAAAACTGTAATACCAATGTATTAATACACATCTGGTAAGTCGCTCTGGATAAGAGCATCAGCTAAATGCTTAAAATGTAAAATGTAAAAAAATGATGTACTAGCTCAATGAACTATGACTATGACAGCTCCGCCTCCATTCCCTAATCAACCAAAATCTACGCGAAATGTTGCGATGCGGTCACGAGTTAGATTTTTGTGCTAGGTACGCAACATCCTCTGCAACACCCTCTGCGTAGGTTGCAGAGGTTGCATTGATGTTACATAGCCCTGGTTGTGTTGCTGTTGCTTGTACGTGTAGAGGCCTTTAGAGAGAGACACAGTGAGTTAGTTAGTTAGTTAGTGAGTTAGTTAGTGAGGCGACACTTATGTATCAATGTACATTATTTGTAAATGATCATTGATAGCAGTGTTTTTGTTTATATTAATTGTAATTCAATTTCTTCCATTGCTCTATTGTCTCATTTTAGGGCCCGATAGCAAGTTTGTTTTTGGTTGCATCATCCCAATATTCCAAATAAGAGGTTTTGGTTTGTTTAGTAATTTGCTTTACTCTGATTGTTTGCTAGTGAGCAGTGCCGGTATGAAGCTGGTTTGTGCTTTGTGTTAGTGGTGTTAGTCAGCTTCAGTACCAGCTGACTGGGAGGGCTCTTTTCATGACTGAGCTCTTGGGCTTTTATTAAATTGCAATGTGTCCTGAGGGATTGATTTGAGGTGCATCCAGAATTTTAGTGCTCTTTTTTGGATATGTATCATCAATGGATAACGGCCTAATTCTGCCCTGCATGCATTATTTGGTGTTTTCCTCTGTACTTGTAGAACATTTCTACAAAATTCTACATGCAGGGTCTCTATTGGATGTTTATCCCATTTAGAGTAGTTCTGCTGACTGAGTGGACCCCATACCTCACTTCCATACAGCACAATGGGCTGGATGACACTATCAAAGTTTTTAACCAAATTTGAATTGGTATATCAATTTTATGAAGTTTTCTTTTTATAGCATATATTGCTCTGTGAGCTTTTTCTTTTAATGCATTCACTGCCATGCTAAAGCTCCCTGACGCTGTGATTGTCAGACCAAGGTAAGTGTAATTTAGGGTGTGTTTTAGGGTGGTGTTGCCTAGAAAAAACTGGAACCTGTTTTCCTGACTTTCCTCTCTCTCTCTCTCTCTCTCTCTCTCTCTCTCTCTCTCTCTCTCAATTCAATTCAATTGAACTAAACAGGATTTTTATACGCAATGTGGATTCCCTGGTTCCATGCAGTTGCGCGCACCATCTGATCACAGTATCATTTATGGGGGTCCACTCCATTAATATCCAAGTGGTTTGTGATGCACACTCCTAGTTGCAGTTGTGTTTGTTATTTATTGCTTTCTATTTAACAATTACATTAAGTTAGAAGAAAATAAACATTGTTTTTTAAGTTGGAAAGCCTACAAATAAGGAAAAAAGAGATGGTAAAATATAACACTTTCTTTTAACAATGTAGGTCTCAAAATATGAACTCAAATCATGAAAATAACAAATTAATGTGAGCCTTGTTTTCCCCCTCTGATTTGCGCGCCAACTTTTCCCCACCTAACCACAAGCAAATCGCTCTCCTCTTTTGAGCCACGCAAAACTCATCCATGTCAGGAAATTGCCAATTTGCTATAGCGTTAGTGCACTGGTATTTAAAGGGATAGAAAATGTGTTCTGATTGGCCATTATGAAACCAAACCCCCACCACATTTTTTTAAAGTTAATCCAACCTCTTTTACAACTGTGCCGGAGGTGCGCTATCACGAAAGCGCGAAATTACCGAAATTGCGTTAGACACGCCCTAAAGTGCCACCGTCTTCGCCATGCGTCTGCGTTACCGACACTGTCCTAATTCACCAAAATAGGGCCCTCTGTCTCTTTTTCTATACCCCTCAAAACAAGGTCTCCCTCTCACTTTCTTTCAGCGACTCAATGACTCAAATAAACTTCATTGGACATGAGACAGGAGTTATCCAGTGTTATAAGAGACAAGTGAATGACAAGGACATATAATGTTACCTCATAGCTGTACAGCACACAACATTACACTGAATGTTTTTTTTGGCCCACAACAATTTCCAGCAGATATCTATGTTTTCAATTACATAATTATTATACAACTTCCCCTGGAGTAGGAGCATGTCACGCCCTGCTCTGCTGGAATCGGCTGTAAAAGATGCTGAAGCCAGCAGTGTATCTGGGAACAGACACAGCTTTCCACCAGCCACCACCCGCTTTGACACACACTGTGATAAGAATGCAGAGGGGAAGCGTGAAGTGGCTTTAAGAATAAAGTTTAATAGCCCCGCACCACCGTGTGATTGACAAATAGAGCCTTTCCTGCCTGCAGTGGAACTGTAACAGCAGGACCCTGATTAAACCAGCTGACACTTCTCAGCAACGAGGCGGGTGTTGACCGGCCCGTAAAGAGATCTGAAACAGTAAACAACACCCCCACCATCCCCTTCACCCCCACACACATAACAACAGTCATTCCCCACTCCCAATTTTTTTCTCTTGTTTTGTTATTTTACAATACAAGCTTCAGTACAGCACAGGTCACAACAAAGCCTCACAACAAAGACCAACAATGTCAAGAAGAATGTAAACACACATAAGTACATGTGTTAGTAATTCTCGCATAACACCAAATGGAAGTTTACCCATATCACTTCTTGTTTCACTACAGCTAAACTATGGCTCATGGCTTTGGACTCCTCTGAGTTTTTTTCTCCTTGTTTCTCTCTCTCTGTTTCTCTCTCTGTTTCTCTCTCTCTGTTTCTCCCTCTGTTTCTGTGCTTTGTTTTTGTCTGTGTTTTTGGGAAGCGTCAGCAAAAGTGATGTGTGTTTACACCTGTTCCATGTGACCGCCAGCCCTGTGAGCGTTTAACGCGATGCGGTCCATTTGCCCTCCAGACAGATGGCTGTTCCATTGTCGGTCTGTGCGAGTGCCTCAAATCCTCCAAATGCTTTAATGGTGATGAATGAATTCTCCCATGGCTCCACGAATCGCAAAGACAGGAGCACTTGTTTGTGCACTTAAATCAAGCTAGCAAACCAAACAGTCATTTGTGGCGACGTCTGTGTGGTTCGAAGATTTTAAAGGCATAAACTTTACTGCTTTGTGTTTACTCTTAGGTTGTGCTTGCAGCCCAGGATATTTTCAACAGAGATTAGAAAGCTTAAATGTGATGTGAAGTTTGAAAACCTTTTTTTTTCAAATTCATAGTCCTCATCTTTTCCTGCACAAAAATGTTGAATGGCTGGTATTTCTGATATCCCTTACAATTCTATACAAATTACAATTTAACCCGTTTCATATAAACCTGTGTCAGGGCCTCAGGTGGTGTAACAGTAAAAGCATTCACCCGGAATGCAGGTTGCCCACTGCAGCCACGGTTTGAAAGCGGACTGTGCCAACCAGGCTCTGAAACGATTTGTTTTAATGTTAAAAAATCTGTATTGTCTCAGAGAATTTTGGGAAAAACATTTTATCTCCATTTTTTAGTTCCCATTTAGAATGGCTAATCTCAGTTGCGAGCTCATTCCATTGCTGAAACATCCTACATCAATTCGGAAGGGCGCAGACTGGCACACACATCATTGTCCATAACTCTGAAGTCTAGTCAACAAAGCCCCTTTGCAACCCCCACCAACCTTGTTCAAGGCTGTGGTCCACAAAATTACCCCCAGACTCCCCCTTCTCCTACCTCCAGTCCCTGTCCCGCTGCGTCCATTTCATCCCCACACAGATCCTGGTAGTCCGTTGAGGGTCATTTATGAGTCACAGCTCCCTGCACTCAGACGATGATGTTCCCTGTGGGGCAATTACACTATGGGCTCTTTATTTCTTGGCCCTTACTGTGGACAGTCAGCGGGAGATTAATTAAAGACAGGCCTGTTAACAGCTCACCCAGGGCTGTAAATGCAGCGAGCGGGAGCAGCAATATTGATATCTGTCTGGTACACATTCGCACACTTACGAACACACGCACACACACACTTATAAACACACACACACACACACACACACACACACACTTACAAACACACACACAATGCAATGTATTTGTATTCTTCTGCATGCCCATTTAAACACACAGCAGCTTATATAGTTGTCAGGGGCAATATAAGGACATCTCTACAGAGCAGACCCGAAATGCTCTTGTGTCTCTCATCATTGTGCTGTGCTGTGCTCTGGTGTTATCTACCTGTTTGTTTATACAGTGCCCTCTAGAATTATGGGCACCCTTGTTAAAGATGAGCAAAAAAGGGTATGAAAAAATGTCTTTGTTGTTCATCAACTTGATCTTACACTCAAAATATGAGAGAAATCTAACCTTTAATTGAAGTCAAATTATTCAAAGAAAAACAAAAAATAATTTTTCTCAAAAACATGTGTTTATTTATAACACAATTATTGGCACTGTCATGCCAAAATGTGTCCGGGTGCCAAAATGTGTCCAGGTGATGTCATCGGAATTTTGGATTGTAGTTGCTATGCCAACATGACGAGCTCGCATTCCTGAGTGAGAAAACCCGGAAGAATGTGTCCGGGGTGTCCGGGTGATGTCGTTTAGCTACGAATAGGCTGTACAGCTAAGTTAGCTGCCTTGCTACGAACATAATATATGAATGATAATATATAATTATATTATAATTATATAGCCAGCTAGCTACGAATATAATAATATGCATTGTCTGTTCAGCTGTACAGTTAAGTTAGCTGGCTAGCTACGAATATAATATATGGAAGTCATTACATTACAGCTAGGTGGCTAGCTACAAATAATCATTGATTGCTCAGCTGTAAAACTAGCTAGCTGGCTAGCTACAAACATAATATATTAATTATATAGCCAGCTAACTATGTCGTAGCTAGGCAGCTAACTTAGCTGTACATCTGAACAGACAATGCATATTATTATCTTCGTAGCTAGCTGGCTATATAATTCATATATTATGTTTGTAGCAAGGCAGCTAACTTAGCTGTACAGCTTATTCGTAGCTAAATGACATCACCCGGACACGTTCTTCTGGGTTTTCTCACTCAGGAATGCGAGCTCGTCATGTTGGCATAGCAACTACAGTCCAAAATTCCAATGTCAGCCGGACAAAAATTCCTAAGCCCGGACAGGTTTTGCCATGACAGCATGACATTCTTATGAACAAAATCTAAATGAAATATATTCCCATTTATATTTTATTGTTTTTAAGTTCACCTGAGTCTTTAGGAACTCTTAAGTGGTCATCCAAGATTTCCTGTTTCACTGCGGTAGAAATATGAAGTGACACACAGGTCAAACTCCCTTTGTCATCCATCAACATGGAGAAGATCAGAGAATACACAAATGAAATTAGACATGTTGAGCTTCATAAATAAGGCAATGGCTATAAAAATTGCTACATGCTTGAAAATACCCATCTCCACTATTAGGGCAATAATTAAGAAGTTTAAAACAACTGGAGCTGTGATGAACCTGTCTGGAAGAGAATGCTCGCACATTGAGGAGGATGGTTTGAGAGGCAAAGATTTCTCCAAGGATCACAGTTGAAGAATTGCAGAAGTTGGTTTCATCTTGAGGTCACCAAGTCTCCAAAACTACAATTAGGCGCCACCTCCATGCCAGCAAGCTATTTGTAAGGCTTGCCAGTAGAGTGGAACTGGGTTCTATGGTCAGATGAGGCAAAAATTGTTTTTTTTGGCAACAAACACCAGAGTTGGGTTTGGCATAAAAAGAGGGACGATCATGCAGAAAATAACCTAATCCCCACTGTGAAGTAGACTAAATCTGGCTGCCTCGCAAACTGCGGCCGCGGTTTGAAACCCGGTTGCGGCAGCCTGGCTCTGTATGAGAGCCCCATCGGGGGTGGCGATTGGCTGACCGTCCCAGAGGGAGGGGGGAGGGAGAGCCGGCACAAGCTCGCCAAGAAGCGCGAAAGGTGTCTCTGTAAGGGAAAAACTGTCTTGACTTGAATCTGAAACAAATTAAAATTTAAAATTTAAAATCTGGCTGCCTCTGTCAGGAGGGTAAAACTGGGTTGTGGTTGGATCTTCCAGCAGGACAATGATCCAAAACATACCTCCAAATGCACACAAAAATGGTTCACTGACCACAGAATCAAGCTTTTGCAATGGCCATCACAGTCCCCTGACCTAAACCCCACTGCAAAGCAGTGGGGTGAGCTGAGGAGGAGAGTCCACAAGCGAGGACCAAGGAGCAAGGATCTGGAGAGATTCTGTATGGAGGAATGGTCTAAGATCCCTTGCCATGTATTCTCCCACCTCATTAAGTATTATAGGAGAAGACTCAGTGCTGTTATATTGGCAAGGGGAGGGTGCAGAAAGTACTAAATGCAGGGGTACCAATAATTGTGACACACAAATGTTAATTTTTTTAATTTAATTTAATTTTTTTCTTCTTTCAATAATTCTACTTCAATTAAAGGTTAGATTTCTCTCATATTTTGAGTATAAGATCAAGCTGATGAGCAACAAATACATTTTTAATGGCCTTTTTTGCTTATCTTCACCAAGCATGTCCATAATTCTGGAGGGCACTGTACATGCTGCATTCATACCTGCTGAGGATGAAAATCACATGCTGAAAAATATTCCACGGAGGGAGTACTTTTCAAACGAGATAAGCATCAGACAGGATGCACCTTTTAAAACAATATTGAACTGCAAATTCATATACTCATACTATGCATCCTCAGAAATATAAATATATACTAATTAAATTCATATTCATTAACAACTTTAGAATTACAAAACATTAACTTTTTAAAATAACTGGAAATTAGTGCTTCTGTTTGTATTGTATTTTACATATCAGAGTGCATGACCACTACCTGGTCTTTTGGGGTTCCAGATTTTCAGAGTGATATGCCCATGTGGCCAAATCACATATGTACTGTATACCTTATTCCTTTATGAATGATCCACAAATTGCTTTTGCAAGCATGCAATGTTGCTCTACTTTCCATTGTCCTATTTTAATCTTACACAATGTTCTATTTGTGCAACAAATAGCACTACAGCTGCCTGGGTGGATGTGATCCTTTTGTAATGACAGGTTTGTCTGTGACAGACAAATAATTGTGAAATTATGGGAAAGGAGGTTGATAGCAGTATGTGGTTTGTACGTGAGCCAGGATATACATTATAAACAAAGGGAGGTAGGGGCATGTTATGGAGAGAGCGGTATTAATCCCACGTTTTGTGTGTGTGTGTGTGTGCGTGTGCGTGCATGTTTGTGTATGTGTGTGTGTGAGAGAGAGAGAGAGAGAGAGAGAGAGAGAGAGAGAGAATGATCAAACAAGTGCAATGTGTTTGTACAGATGTATCCAGCACCAAAACACCTCTTTCTTAGTCGGTCATACTCTCCTTCTCTTGCTCAGTCTGCCTGTGTTTGTGTTTCTTTCTTTTTACCTGTGTATCATAGCATGTAGAGAGAAGCAGAGGCAGAGTTAGACCCACGGGACTGTGGCACAGAACTGCAGCATATCCACTAGCTCTTGCCACAGTGCAGGAATTCAGCTTGTCCCTTGCAGCTTGAAGGAATATTTATGCACCATTGATACATTTTTGGCCCAGAAATGCTGTTCCTCTACATGTAGGGAACCAGAGGAACAGTACAGGCTCTGAAAATAAAACTAAGAACATTTTCTTAAATTAATTCTGCACATATTTTGGATAGTTTTACTAATTAATAATCATTTCCAGTTTATTTAAGGATCACACCACCCACCGCTGATACCATGTAACATAATCAGATCTAATGTGGTGGCATTTTAGTCATAACTAAAAGATCAGCATCATTTTAAGACCAATTCCAGTCCTCTTTATCACATTAATTGTGTATGTAACAGAATATGTGTGTTACTATTAAAATAATGTAATGTAAAACACAAAAAGGCAATTCAAAATTACTGGATTGAACCCTGATGAAGGCTGTTTAGCCACAGTGCGTTGGTCTCAGCAAATGTTTAAATGTTCTTGTCAAGAGAATAAAGGCTTTTTAATCCACGTGAGTGCTGTGGAATCTTTCTTTTTTACCAAGTAAAACTTGAATTAGCTGCCGATGGGTAAACTAGATCCTGTGTAAATTGGCTCAGTTGCTACTCACACAAAACAAAGCAAAAACAGGTTTATGACAATTAGCTGTTTAAAGTCTCCTCTATTTCAGCCTGGTGCAGGCAGGCTGCACTATGGGACTGCTTGGGCTGTTATGGCATGTTATGGTGCCCTCTAGTGGTATATGTTGCTGTACAGCTAGGGAGCTTGTGCTCTGTGTGTAATTGTCCACTAATGTCCAGTTTTATTTACTGTTTTAGACAATGGACACATCACATATCTGATTGAACAGATAATCTGATGCATGCTGGGGAAAATAGCCAGGCAGGTCAAGACACAACCAGCTATCTGTTGTCTTCAACCTCTCCCAAAGGCTATTCTCATGGTATCCAGTACTGAATAATAAAATAATCATATGATGTGTGGAAAAAATAATCTAGCAGTGGTGGCCCATACACTGAGAAACCTTCAAATGTAATATACAATGGGGGAAATAAGTATTGAACACATCAACATTTTTCCCAGTAAATGTATTTCCAATGAGGCCATTCAAGTGAAATTTGCACCAGACTTTGGTATTAACTCAAGAAATCCAGACAAAAAATCTAAACATTAAAGAACATATGTAAATAAAGTTATGTGTAATAAAGTGGAATGACATAGGAAAAAAGTATTGAACACACTAACTGAAATTAATTCAATACTTAGTGGAGAAGCCTTTGTTTGTAATGACAGCTTCAAGGCGCTTTCTGTATGAAGTAACTAATCGCCCGCAGTATTCAGGTGTGATTTTGGCCCATTCCTCTACACAGATTGTCTTTCAATCTTGAAGATTGCGGGGGGCCCTCTTGTGAATCTGGATCTTCAGATGCTTCCACAAATGTTCAATTGGGTTTAAGTCAGGTGATTGACTGGGCCATTCCAACAAGTTGATTTTCTTTCTCTGAAACCAATTGCGAGTTTCCTTTGCTGTATGCTTTGGATCGTTGTCCTGCTGGAAGGTCCACCCACGTCTCATCCTCAGCATCCTGGTGGATGGCAGCAGGTTCATCTCAAGAATCTCTCTGTACATGGCTCCATTCATTGTTCCTTCAATGATATGAAGTCTGCCAGTACCACGAGAGGAGAAACAGCCCCACATCATGATACTTCCACCTCTAAACTTCACTGTTGGTATAGTGTAGGGGTCGGCAACCCGCGGCTCTGGAGCCGCATGTGGCTCTTCAGCCCCTCTGCAGTGGCTTCCTGCAGCTTTGAACAAAATAAATAAATAATGGAAATAAATAACGGCTATTTTCATTTTATTTTTTCTTTCAAGGGAACACCTTATTTTGGAGATCGAGGTGATACTGTGACACTGAAATTAAAAAAAGTGTTTAATATTTCGTCAATTAAAATATCGTCACATCCCCCGCGCCTCGTCACATCCCCGGCGCCTCTCCCTGCCGTCTGAAGGTGGCTAATCTTGAGTTTCCAACCCCCGGTAAACTAACCATGGATAAATCCAAAAAAAGAAAAAACTCGGAGGAAAATAGAGTTTAATTCAGCATGGACAGATTTATTTGCTTTCACTCCTAACGATGCGGGCTTACCTGTATGCTTGATATGTGGTGAGAAATTAGCAAACAACAAAAATGTAATGTTGAAAGACATTTCCAGAACAAACACACAGCATTTGCTGAAAAGTACCAAGCTGGAGATGAAAGAAAAAAAGCCATTTCGGAACTGCTGCAGAAAGCTGAGCAGAGCAAATCTACTTTCAAGAAGTGGATCAAATCTCCAAACTCAACTACTGCTTGCTAGTTTTGTGGCAGCACAGGAGATAGTAAGGCGCGGAAAGCCGCTCACAGATGGAGAATACATGAAAGAATCATTCATTAAAATATCAGAACATCTATTCTCGGACTTCAAAAACAAACGTGAAATTGTTCAGAAAATTAGAGATATGCCTCTCTCTGCAAAGACCGTCAAGGACAGGACCATTAAGATGGCAGAAAACATTACCAGTCAACAAATTGAGGAGATTAATTCAGCTCCAGCATACTCAATCGCCTGTGATGAGTGAAGTGATGTAAACGATATTGAGCAGACAGCGCTGTTATGCAAATAAGGGAAGGACTCAAAATAGACCTGCATGGTTCTGTGTTTTATTTCAAAGTAGGTCTACACATGCCAGTGGTTTTTTTTATCCTCTTCATAAGAGTTTGAGGTTTTCCTTTGTTATAACAGGTAAAAACAGCAATAAAATGTCTGTTTTCTTTTTGTTGTTCTATAATTTTACAAATGCAAAAAAGTTAGTTGCAAAGATAGTTATTTTATAGTGGGTGACAAACACACATATTTACACATTTTATTTCTTATTTTAGTTCCTATAATACGTTTTTTAGTATTTTGTGATTTTTCCATGATATGGACAAAAAATTTTGAATTAATTAGTATCTTGTATGACCTCCTTTTGCCTTAAACTTGATAACTTCTGTCAAACATACTAGAAATAAGCTTTTGAATAAATTCCAATCCCTCTGTATATATAGTATAACTATAAAACTTTATACACTGTATTATCTTCATTTTAAGGGTCAAATAGGTTTTGCGGCTCCAGATGAATTTTATGTAGTGGGAGAGGGGCCAAAAATGGCTCTTTTGATAGTAAAGGTTGCCAACCCCTGTTATAGTGTTATTCGGGTGATGTGCAGTGCCATTTCTCCTCCAAACATGGTGTGTTGTGTGACAGCCAAAAAGTTAAATTTTGGTCTCATCTGACCAGAGTACATGCTCCCAGTAGTTCACTGGCTTGTCCAAATGTTGTTTGGCAAACTTTAAACGAGCTTCAACATGTTTTTTTTGAGTAGTGGAGTCTTGCGGGCTGAGCGTGCACAGAGGCCATGGCGGTGGAGTGCATTGCCTACTGTCCTTTCTGTCACAGTTGTACCTGCTGCCTCCAAGTCTTTCTGGAGCTCTTTCCTAGTGGTCCTTGGCTCTTTGGCTACTCTTCTAAGTATCCTTCTGACTCCCTGATCAGAAATCTTGCGAGGAGCTCCTGTGCGTGGCCGGTTGATGGTGGAGTGATGTTGCTTCCACTTACGGATAATGCCCCCAATGGTGCTTACTGGAAGATTCAGAAGTTGTGAAATATGTCTGTAGCCAATTCCATTTTCATGTTTTGCAACAATCTGGTTGCGAAGGTCTTGAGAGAGCTCTTTGCTTTTACCCATCATTAGATGTTTCTTGTGTGGCACCTTGGTAACAAAAAAAAACCTTTTATAGCCCATCAATATATTCTAACCCAGCTGACATTAATTAGCACAGATTGGAGGTAGAGTTGCCTCCTAATTAGTTATGGTTTTCAGCTGGTTCCTTGCCTTTCTTTGCTGTGGTGTACTGCTTTTTCTTAGTGTGTTCAATACTTTCTTCCTGTTTCATTCCACCTTATTACACATAACTTTATTTACATATGGACTTTAATGTTTAGATTTTTTGTCTGGATTGTTTGAGTTAATACCAAAGTCTGATGCAAATTTCACTTGAATAGGCTCATTGGAAATACATTTACTGGACAAAATGTTGATGTGTTCAATACTTATTTCCCCCATCGGAAAGCCGATATGAGCTCACTGCGTATAGGAGTGGTCCTGTGTGTTACGGTGACCGTGGCGGGTGCTGGCTCGGAGGAGGCGGTGCAGCGCTCACTACCGGTCTCAGGACTATAACAGCAAGCTCTCATACAAGGGAGGGAAATTTACATGAAAAAGAGAAGGTATAATTGACTAAAATTAGGGAGAAAATGGGGAATAAAAGCAGAAGTGATATATGGAGAATATTCGTATATCAGAGAAAAATAAATGTCACTTACCACACTTTTCTGTTGCATGAGAAAGCCTATAACTCAAGAATTTCCCAGCATACCTGAATCATTTAGAATAAATTCAATAATAACAGGCCTGAGTTTTTACTTTATGAATCTGATGTCATGTGAAAAATACCTCTTGTATCTAATTAGTCATTAAAAATATTCTGGGAAACAGTTTCCTTCCTCTAACGTGCACCACACCTTTAAATCCACTGGCTTAAATGTAGTGAGTAAAAAATGCACGCTGTCTTTAATATGGCCACCATAAATATGTGGATTACACATTGTCTGCAAACATAGTAATTACATCAGAATTCCTTGACTCACTAAGAACTCCAAGCCACTCCCAAAGCACTCCCAGACACACACATACAGTCGTGGCCAAAATTATTTGCACCCTTGCATTTCATGTAGATTATGTTCAATATCTTCTGAAATAATTGGAAATTGAAATAACTTTTGGTCTTCACACGTTCATCTGTTTGATTTACAACAGCACACAAGCAATCAATAATAATACAAATAAAAAGAAACAAGGTATGGCTTCAAAACGGAAAAGGGGCCCTGACACAATTATTGGCACCCTTTAGAATAATTTAAATACATTTGGTTGGAGGAAATAGATTCTCATTTTCAGTGTAATTCAACTCACCTGTGACAGGTTGCAGGTGCCCACATGGTATAAATTAACCAATTATCCATTTTAAAGTGAGAAAACAGTCCATTCTGCTACCCTGTTCCTCCAATGGTGAAGAGAAAATAGCTGTCTGAGGATGTAGAGACCATGGCATTCTTGTTTCCACAGTACACAATATTATCAAGAAGTTTTCTGCTCATGGAATTGTTAAGGTTAGTGCGAACCATTGAAAAAACACCTCGTATGACATCTAAAGATCTCAAGGCTGACCTGGAGAGGTCTGGGGTAATGGTTTCAGCCTGTACCATATGCCAGACACTGAACAAAGAAGGGCTTTACACTCGGACACCAAGGAAGACCCCACTGCTGAAGGAGAAACACAAGAAGGCCCGATTAATCTTTGCCAAGACCCACCTAAGCAAGCCTAAATCCTTCTGGGAAAATGTTCTGTGGACCGATGAAACCAAATTAGAGCTCTTTGGCAATGCAGATCAGTGCTTTGTTTACAGATGACAAAATTAAGCTTTTAAAGAAAAGAACACCCTACCTAGAGTCAAATATGGTGGAGGTTCCATAATTCTGCTGCTTCGCACCCTCTGGTACTAGACGCCTTGAATATATTAAGGGCATCATGAAAGGATTACCAAGGCATTTTGGAGCAAAATGTGCTGTCCAGTGTCAGAAAACTACGTAGGTGTCAGTCAATGGTCATGGGTCTTCCAGCAGGACAATGACCCAAAACACACATCCAAAAGCACCCAGGAATGGTTCAAGAGAAAATGTTGGACTGTTCTGGAGTGGCCAGCACTGAGTCTCAATCCTATTGAACACCTGTGGAGAGATCTTGAAACCAGTTGGGAGAAGGCACCCTTCAAATCTGAGAGAACTGGAGCAGTTTGCAAAAGAAGAGTGGGCCAAACTGCCAGTAAAGAGGTGTAGGAATCTCATTAATGGCTAAAGGAAGCACTTGATTGCTTGATTGATTGATTGTTATTTTTTCAATGCCATTTCTGTTTATTTTATGACTTAAAACGATATGTTAAGTTCTGAATTTTAAAAAAGTCTGTACTATTAACCAGGGCCGTCTTTAGGGGGCGGCAACCGATGCGGCCGCACCAGGCCCCGCCCTTCACAGGGCCCTGTGATGACAGGGGAAATTAATTAATTAATTTTATTGGTATTATAATTTTTATATATAAAATAATATATATAAAAATATATGTATGTTTGTGACACAGGGAATACATAGCTTAAGCTTATGGCGTTTTTGAAAGTTGACGTTATAGGAAGTAGGAAGTAGCGATCCCTATGCTGCTCACGTGCAGACAGTCTGCAGGTGCAACCCGTAGCCAAGCCTGACTGCGTGGTAAAATGGCAAGCAACAGCAGCGATCGAGACAAATTTAGAAAGTATGAGTCGGCAGGGAAAAAAAAGAATCAAGAAAAACAAAAGGGAAGAAATAAATGCCAGCTTGAAAGGTTCCTTGGATCGATTCGTAAAGAAAAACATGGTGGAAGAAGAGGACGATGACAACGAGGAAGAGGAAAACGGCGCTGAAGTCATCTTAGCTGAGGAGGGGGGTGCTGATTTCAGCTTAGCTGAGGGGGCTAGTGCTGCTGACGAGGACAAAGCTAATGAAGACCCAAACCCGAACCGTGAGTCAAGTGCACCCAAAGGGGCTGACCTATTGATTATTACAATATTTTAATTCAATGGGCAGAGTAATGGCATATTAATTATTCAATCGGTTTGCTGTGGCTGGTTTGTGCGTGATCTTGTCTGAGTCTGTAAAACTTTAGCTCAGCTATTATTGTTATCCAACTAAAATGAACCATTATGTGTCTGTGCTGCTAAGTTGTTCCACTTGCTGTTTAGGCCCACTATGCAAAGTAGACATGTGCTTTTTATGCAAATCACGAGGCTATTCGTTGTCTTATTTATGTATTTATGTAGGCCTAGTGTCGTGATGACTGCATGTGTTCACTGAAAGAAAAAAAAGAAAAATGCTATTTTGTAAATAGTTTGCTCTTGTGATCAAAACATTGATATGAGACAGAATTCTGAGGCTGTTCTGTAGTAGTGTTACTGTGACCAACAAAATAACGAAACATTGGGGTTGGCTATGATTAACAGCTGGGCCCTGCGTGGGTTTACTCGCCCCAGGCCCCGCCCACCCCTTGAGAGGCCCTGCTATTAACAGTGAAATAAATAATTGTGGAAATACTTTATAATTTTGAAATACTTTTGTAAATTTCACCTTATTTTAGAGACAATTGTGATTTTTTTTTTAAACGTGCAAAGGTGCCAATATGTTGTAAAATGTGATTGGCTGATGTATTTACTGATTGATCTGAAGAAAGTGGGCCTCTAACAAAATCTATAAAACTATTTCCCTCCACGTCGTAGGTTTTACAATAACCATGTCACTGAAGGAAGGACTAGCTTATGATCTTTCTGCATATTAGGAAATAAAGAATAAAAACTTAAACTTTATTCTTTACTTCCTAATATATGTTAACCTTTTTGGAGTGTGTATGTTCATTAACTTACTATGATCACTGGGCACTCATGACCTTCCTTCTCTTTTAAGAATACATAATGATGAGAAAGGGCCTTTCAGCCCATCTAGGCTCGTCATGTCCTAATCTAGTATCTAAAAGTATCTAATGCTGCATCTAGCCTGGACTTGAATGGCCCAAGTGTTTCTGCCTCTATTACCCAACCTGGCAAGCTGTTCCAGGCATTGACAACTCTCTGTCTAAAGAAAAACTTCCTAATATCTGTGCAGAGTTTGCCTTAAACTAATTTCCAAGAGTTTCTATATCTTTCTTGTAGTGTGGTGCCCAGAACTGCACACAGTACTTTAAGTGAGGTCTGACAAAGGCATTATATAACATTAATATAATCTTCTTTGATTTACACTCAATACTTTTTTCTATGTATCCCAGCATCCTGCTGGCCATTTCGAATTGTGCTCTGAAGAGCACAATAGTGTTAGGGTTATTTATTCACTAAATTACCCTGACATTACATCACCATAATGAACAAGTAACAAATAAAAAAATATGGTACAATTAAAAACAAGAGTAATTAGGAATTGTAAATATTGTCTGTGAATATTGTCTGTCTTGCTAGTCATTGTGTATAATGTTGTAGCTGTACCGAAAGCAAATTCCACCGACTTAGGTCATGTGGTCATTCAAGAAATTGAATTGAATTGAATTAGCTACATTAGAATCCTTGACCAGGAGCTGACCTGTGACATAACTACAGATGATAAGACTGTAATCTGTTTTTGACCGCACCCCACATACACTGCACATTATACCTCATACTCCTTGATCTTACACTTTTATAGTGCGCTGCCACACAATCCCTCAGACAGGCACTTCTGTCTAAAATTCCCACCATTGTAGAGTCACTCCCTCCCTGTTTCTGCTGTTCAGACAGACCCAAAGGCTTTTATTGATTCATGTACAGACATATTTATTTGAACCAGAAAATGTGTCCAGATTTCAAGATCTCTTCAGCTGATGCTAATTCCAATCTTTATGGTTATACAAATAAAATGGATTTGCAATTTCTGTGGTAGATAGGGAGTGTTACAGACCAGTTGACAATCAATGTTTCCAGTCCAGTTTCGGTTTCAAAGGACCAGCAGTCCGTCAGATAGCCCCCTGAGGGATTCTGACCCCTATTCCCAACCTACTGTCAAATGTCCATTGTCCATCAAAAAAAACCTTTTCAGGGACCCCTCACTCCCAGGGTCTGTTAAGTCGTAAATCCACAATTTATGACTGCTTGCCGACAGCCCATCAAGCTGAAAATATGACTTCATAAAATGCACAAAAGCCTCAGCCCTCAGCTCTTAACCTTCCCAAGCCTGGGGCGCAGCTGCGGGAGGTATAGTATTTCACCAGATACACATTTGTTGAAAATGGTAAATGCCTCAAGAATCAAACCCTTTTATCACATGACCCCATGGACCAATGGTTCAAGAGCAAGTTGTTCAGGTTACTGCTCCCTCGCGACTTGCTTGGTACAAACGCAGGATTATTTAGATTTAATCTGAAAAGCAGAATAAAAATATTTGAAAGAAACTGAACACCATTCTGCCCTTAAGGGAAGTAGACTTAAAAGCATAGTTTTGATTTTCCATTCTGTAGACCTGCAGATTTGAAGTGCATTCCAAAACGAGGCATTATAAAACTGCTGCAAATACAGTGGTTTGATATGTATTTTTATGTAATACATATAGAGACTGAAAGGCTTTTAAAACTGTAGAAAAGTACAGAAATTATTGATATTTATTTGTTGATTGTGAGGATGGTGCCAGTGGGTTCTGGCAGAGGTGTGGCACACCCTGTCTGCCAAATGAGTTCTCCCATGGTGACAGTCCTACTCAAAGGAGGACAAGTATAAAACAAACAGGACAATTAAATTAGGGTTATTCCCCCACCTCAGGCAAGTTTAAACAATACACTGCATTTTCTGCTCTCTTGAAATCAAGGCTCTGAAAATACACAAAAACAGAGTATGATTGTATGTAACGTGTTGTGTATTTCTGCACATGAGGGTGGATGAGAAATGCACTTGTTTGGTGCCTTTATGTCTGGTAAATATTCAGCATTTTCTTTTTTTGTTTGTTTGTTTTTGTTTTGTTTTTCACCAAACACTAACTGGATAACTAAACAAATGATCACAATCTACATTACACAATCACAATATTTTATGAGTGAGTGCATGACAACTGCTGCTTTATTCATTAATTTGATCAATTATGACATTTACAGATATTTGTACAGATCTGTTGTGGCTAAATCCTCCACCAGCCAGTTTGCACCTCATAATTACAAACTGTCAATAATAAACAAATACATTAAATACTTACAGTGATATAAACATACAGGCAGTGAACAAAAAATGGAAACATTAGCATAAAGTCACTTAATAGGACGACATATGGATATGGATAACATCAGTGTCATGCTTTTGAAACCTCTGTAATCTGGGGATCACAGACAAAAATCTAAAGTACTGTTTACTCTTTACTACAGTTTATTTGAAATAGTTTAAATTAATACTGTTACACAGAATGTGAGAGCACCCATGAAGCACCACCAAAACACAGACTTCTCCTCTATGACCTATGATTAAAATTGTACAATGTAAGTTTATTTAAAGAGGCAGCCGTTGTAACACTTGTTCTGTACGTCATGGCCCTGGACATCATAGCTGAATGGTGTTCACAGTTTAATTCATGTCAATTACTGAACAGTAAAACCACTTGTGGCTGATGTGATATGATTCCAGACAGGTAGAATGTGGAGAGCCATATACATCTATGCGTAGGGTACCATTGAATCAAACATGAAGCAACACTGCCATCTATCCTTCAATTTCTAACTGCAAGTTCTAACCGAGCTTGAGAATCTGCAACTGATATATACTGTATATATACTGTATATATAGAGTGGCATCCCAAGGGGCAGCATGGGGAAAATGGCTGCAATCAAGCGCTTCCTATAGCCATTACTGAGATTCCTACACTTCTCTACTGGTTCACTCTTCTGCTCTAGTTGTGATGTCCTGGATGTCTTGTGTGTTCTTTCACTGTCTCCTGTATCATTGCTGCTGTGACAAACCAAATTCCCCCCCGGGATTAATAAAGGCTATCCTATCTTATCTTAGTTCTCTCAGATTTGAAGGGTGCCTTCTCTCAACTGCTGTTTTCAGATCTCTCCACAGGTGTTCAATAGGATTGAAATCAAGACTCATTGCTGGCCACTCTAGAACAGTCCAACCTTTTCTCTTGAACTATTCCTGGGTGCTTTTGGATGTTTGTTTTGGGTCATTGTCCTGCTAGAGGACCCATGACCCTGACACTGGGTAGCACATTTTGCTCCAAAATGCCTTGGTAATCCTCTGATTTCATGATGCCCTTAATATGTTCAAAGCGTCCAGGACCAGAGGCAGCGAAGCAGCAGAATTATGGAACATCATATTTTACTGTAGGTAGGGTGTTCTTTTCTTTAAAAGTTTAATTTTGTCGTCTGTAAACAAAGCACTGATCTGCATTGCCAAAGAGCTCTAAATAGGCAAAGATTAATCTTTTCCAAGCCTTCTTGGGTTTCTCTTTCAGCAGTGGGGTCTTCCTTGGCCTCTGACCGTAAAACCCTTCTTGGTTCAGTGTTCGGCATATGGTACGGGCTGAAACCATTGCCCCAGACCTCTCCAGGTCAGCCTTCAGATCTTTGGATGTCATACGAGCAGTTTTTTCAATAACATGACATCTGAGATCAATTTTTACCACCACATCCTGGGAGATTCTTAATTCCATGAGCATTTTGGCCATGACTGTATATTGTATTCAAGGACCTTTTCAGAGGGCATAGGCAAGTGAATAATCCGGAGGAGGCAGTATTCAAAACAAAACATTCATTTTATTAAACTAATTATTGACAAAACACAAAACAGGATGGGGTAATCGGCGAATTCAAACACATTCAGTCCATAATCCTTCTCTCGTGGTCTTTGTCCGTAATCCAAGGTCATCAATCCAAGCCAGTTCCTCAAACACGTAATAGTAGATCCCCACAGGGGAAAAGTAATCCAAAACAATCCTCAAACACTAACTCATCATGCATTTCCCTTTTAGTAATCTGTGAATTGTGTGGTGAAAAAGGTGTGCCTTTATTTCCCCCCAATTATGTATTATAATACATATGTACTGAATGTCCAAAATAAAGGAAACACCAATATAGTGTTTTAATAGGTCATATGTCACCACAAACCACCAGAGCAGCTTCAATGCACCTTGGCATAGATTCTACAAGTGTCTGGAACCCTATTGGAGGGATTCAACACCATTCTTCCATGAGAAATGTCATCAGTTGGTGTTTTGTTGATGGAAAATACTATCTCGGTTGCTGCTCCCTGAGGAAGATTGGGAACATGGCTGTGGAGCTAAAAAACATCTCTTGGAAATTAGGTGAGGCATGTGGAGGCCCACAGACTGATGCTGGACACATATCTATATATGTATATATACACAGGGGTTGACAAAATAATGAAACTCCAAATGGACAAGGACGTTTTTGGACAAGGACGATGTGCAGCAGTTGAAGTAACTAAATCCCAATTAAAAATGATGTGTTTCATGTTTATGTAAATACTAATTACCAATATGTCTTTGCTATAAAATATGTTTTAAAATCAACAATTTAATATGTGAATTTCGAAAGCAACATCAGCAATCTAACAGAATTTGAAAGAGATAAAATAGTTGGGGCCCTGAATTGCAGGTGCATCAGTCACACAAACAGTTAAATTATTTAATGCGTCAAGGGGAACAGTGTTGAAAATCATGCCAACATACGCTAAACAAGGAAAAAACTGCATCAGGATAGAAGAACAGTCTAAGCTCACTGACAGGGATAGATGAACACTTAGCAGGATAGTTGCTAAAAAACACAAAACAACAGGCTAAAAATTGACCAAAGAACTGAATCTACACCTCACAAAGCTAATATTTACAGACGGGCTGCCTTTCGGAAGCCACTTGTAACCCAGACCAATGCACTACAGCGTATAACCTGGTGTAATGAACACAAAACCTGGACTTCTGAGCAGTGGAAGAAATAAATAATGCTCTGATGAGCAATCTTCAATCTTTTTCCTACATCTGGATGTGTTTATGTTTAGAGAAAACCAAAGGAAGCCTTTGACCGACATGACCTGTTCCCAACTGTTAAACATGGTGGTGGACCTGTTGTGGTATTGGTGGCCATCTCGTGGGAGTCATTGGCTGTGATTATTACTCTGCATGGTATAATTATGACCAAGGAATACAAAGCCATTTTAGGCAACCAGGTGCACCCTATGGTGAAAACATTGTTTCCTCAATAAACTGCTAAAGAGTGGTTTCGTGAACACTAAGATGATGATGAATACCTACCATGGCCTCCCCAATCACCAGATCTAAACATTATTGAACCTTTATGGGATGTTCTGGAATGTAGAATGTGGAGTAGATTTCCAGCACCATCTCTCAAAAAACTGGAGGCTTTTCTTGTTGAAGGATGGTCCAACATCCCATTAGAAACAGTTAAAAATATGTATAACAGCATTCCAAGAAGGATTGGAGCTGTTTTGAAAGCAAAGGGTGGCCCAACCTCTTATTACTTAAGAAATATTCATATATTGTTTGATGTTTCCATTATTTTGTCTACCCCCTGTATATACTAGTCTTTTCCACACAAAAAAATTACCCTGTATTAATGCAGGGTAACAACACTGTTTCCCGAAGAATTAATGACATTTCAGA
>JAINUG010000249.1:1047500-1062500 GCA_029706075.1 Aldrovandia affinis | reverse complement strand
CGTTTGCTTCGTCACTTCTTTCCTAGGTACTAATAGCCAGTACCTAGGAAAACCTCATGAATTTAATCGGCTTCCTGGTTCTTCACAAAGTAAATATGAGCAACTGCTACAATCGATATTAGCATAATTTAACTGAAGAACTAAGAAACAGATTCCGTCTACCTAGCCCTGTTTACTTCTTTAAACTGCAGAAGATGTCACACATTAAAACTAGGGGGTCGCCGCCAGCGTTTTCTCAAATTTAAAGAAAGAATATCCAATTTAAAAATGCACTTCATATGAAGCAAAACATATTTTGATATATTATTGCGGCCCAATCGAAGGTTCACATGTACGTAAGTGAGACGTGTTTTTACAGCACATTTGAACCACAGATACCTCCCCCTTTTCTTGGCCAATGGTATCGTCCAGTTCGTGGCGTCCCTCTCACGGATTTAGTGAAGTTATTGCATTACTTACGGATTGAGGGGTTACATGGTGTAGAGTTAAACACCGGCATTGTTTTAAATTAATTTTGTTTTGCTTTCAATTACCGTAAACACAATCTACTCTCCGTGTATATTAAAACAAACCCTGGCTTTATTGGTTTCCGTGGGCCGGTGAGTACGTTGTGCTTTCATTATTAAAAAATCTATATTGAATTTTAACAGCAGATATAGTTGACCATACGGTGTTGTGTCATGTCATGATTACCTACTTGTGTTTTCCTGTTGCTTTATTGGTTTGATGTGCTCTTGATACCCACTTGGGTAGCAACAGTAAGGGACTGTTTATTGTGTAGTTCAGATCAAGAACGAAGTAGGAGACAGTTGGCATTCAAACAGATTTATTGAGCAATGGGTCGGTCGGTTTAGGGTCGCGTCTGGTCCTTCTTCGGCATCTGCCAAGTGTACTACTTCTCAAGTACCAATGAGTGCATGCAATTATTTCGACAAACGACACTTTGCTTGTTGTTTTCTCTTAATGTTTAGCTAGGCTACTTGATGCATTCACTTATAGCAGTTTTGAAGATCACTGCTTACAACTTGTCTGGACTGTTGATGTAACAAATACTAAATGAATGCTGAGGCCGAGCCTACTCTTGCAATTTATCAAAGAACTTCTAGTCTGTTAAGGGGAATACATGTTACCAGTAAATGTGTTGATTCCTCTAAGTTGCACATGAAGGTCTTTGGCACATGCACTTGTGAATACATATAGTTGTATTATCAAACTCTTGGAATTGCTCTCTTTAGAAATGTTATGCTAAAGTGAACTATTTTCACCCTTGCATTATAAGTGCTGTTCTCATTCTGTGAAGAAGGTACCCGTGACAGACAAGGTTATCATAAAGATGACGAGTCACTCAGTGTGGTGAATTGAGGGATGAATGCAGGTGTGGGTTAACGTTTTGATTTCATCCTAGACATGAATAGGCAGCAAAGGCAAAAGAAGCCCTACTGTCCCACAGTTTGCTCCCACCTCCTTTCTCTCTTTCACTCCCTGTCCAACAAGTGTGTGGATCAACGTTGCACACAGAGAGGGCTTTGAATGTGCTCTCGCCGTTCTGCTTTAGTGGTCAAAAACAAAGCCGGACGTGACCCCAAGCGTCCAGCAAGGATTCAGCACCAAACTCCCCTGCCTCTTCTACTCCCTCCTCAACACCCCTCCCTTCTTTATCGCTATCTTTCTCCCTCTTTACCTTCTTTACTTTCTTACTCTGCCACTCTGTACTTGTTCATGGACAAGCAGAAGAGAGGAACATCAAAGCACAGGCACGTGGTGTTGTTCCAGAGGTTGGTCAGAACTAAAGCATGCAATTATACACCAGAGAAGGTCTATATTTTTAGAAGTGTTTGTATTCTATATTGTCATATACCAGCCGACATTGAGCACCGTGTGTATTGTGTATATATTATGTACATCATTGTAAATCAGTCAAGTTCAAAGCCAACGTGTACTGTTGTGCTCTCATGTTGATATGGTGAAACTTCTCAATGTCTTTTTCATGCTTTCAAGTCCTGTGCAATTGCACACCCAAAGACCATGTATTTACGTTTCAAAAGAGTTTATGTATTCATGTATATATTTTTAAAATCATTTTGTTCATACGGTCACCTTGTTTTGGCTTCATTTGTCCAGCTGAGAAATGTTTGGCAAATGTGCTGCAGGCTTAGAACTCCAGCATTAACATGACAACCTTTTTCCAAATGCTTTAATTCACAAAATGAGTGATGCTATGTTCAGCTCAACCTTCATGACTCAGGCACCATGGGCATGGTGCCTTCTACTTCCAAATGGAGTGGGGCATGGTCTCAAAGGGTGTGCATTTAGTGTGGAGGAGGAAGAATCTTCCTGTCTGGTTTAGTTCCTTGTGTCCATCTCTCACCATTGCCTCTTTCATCTCAGCAGTTTTGTCTGTCATCTTTCAAATCAGATTCTATGAAGTTGGCTTTTCTTCCTCTCTTTCTGAGCAGGATCACACTAGGTTTATGGGGAGGGGTGGGGGTGAAGCTGTTTTTGTTTATTCCTACACAACTCTCCCCTCTCTGCCTTTCTTTGAGTAGGGTTATGTACATGTAAACGTTGTCGAATGGTAGCTTTAGACACCTTGCAACCCCAAGTTGCAAGGTTGTTTTGGAGATCTGGAATTATTTTTGCCTCTCGAACCATCTCACTACATGTGGGGGCAAGATAGACTTCTACCTGGCAGGTTAGCCACTGTTCCAGGGGCCTTAAACCTCCTAATAATTGACACAACAGTGGAAAGCTGTATCTTCTAACTTTTTAGTTTTTTGTAGCCATCTCCAGATCTGTAGAGGTCAATAACCTTTTGTCTGATGCTTTCAGGGAGTTCTTTGCCTTTCACCATGATGATAGCTGACCACAGAATTTCAAATGTGTGTTCCCTCCTTTTTATACCCTAGGGAAACAGGAAACCAGTGTAGGCTGCTGCATAGTTTCATAACCTTCTAATGAACTTCAAATAAGTTGTATATTTATGAAGATTTATTTTTGTTGGACTAAATGTAAAAGAATAGTTAGCGGTATGAATAATTGTGATCCAGGTGTTTTCTGGAAATATATTGATACATAATAAAATATTATTAATAAAACAAAATATGTTTTTCTGAACAATTGTATTAGTAATGTAGGTTTGGAATTTTCAGATTTTTTTAGCATAGAATATACCTCATTACTTATATAGTTTATTTTATACAATCTCTTTTGTTCATTTTTATCAAGGGTATGAATAAAAACAGAGCCTACTGTAGGTATATGGGGTGGGGTTGAGGTCACTGTATTTGTCACTAAGTGTTGCCCGCCATGACAGCAATACAGGTCTTATCATTGCACTAACCATTAACTTATAAAGCCCATAAGGCTGAAGCTTGTAATCTCAATCATATAGGTATGCTGGAAACAGACTGTTCCTGTCGATAAGCAGACACAAATGAATGCTCACAACTGGAGGGAGCATTGAGAGGGATGTTTCAGTGCTGCAACTCAGGGCTTCTCAAACTTTTTAGCCTCAAGGCTTCCTAAAATGACCACCCTGAGGTCACCCACCTCAATGAAATGCGAGCTTTTGACAGCTTTATCCAACACCCACTATAGGCTACAGATCAGTGGCTATTTAACCCATAGCACCTGGAAGCATGTCTAAATCATGATGTTATTGTATCATGGCTGTATAATAATAATAATAATAATAATAAGCTTTATTTGTATAGCACCTTTCATACAAAATGCAGCTCAAAGTGCTTTTACATATCAGTACAAATAGAGAGAAAATAAATAAAGAAAAGAAAAGAAAAAAACAATCCAAATGGCATAGAGAAAATCATGTCAGTAAAAGAATAAAGCAATTAAAAAATAAATAATATAAAATAAAATAATAAAAAGTGGATAAATGAAATACAAATTATTAAGTGTTGCTAATTATAAGCTAGATTAAAAAGGTGTGTTTTCAGTTGCTGTTTAAAAATGTCCACTGAGCCCACTTCTCTAATACTTTTCGGTAGGGAGTTTCACAATTTAGGTGTGTAGTGGAAAGCAGCTTCCCCAATTTTCCTTTGGGGGACATTTGGAACTTTTAAAGACAGATGACCTAAGGGCTTGTTAAGGGACATAAAACCACAGGGAATCTGTGCAAGACCATTTAAAGCTTTGTATACAAGTAGAAGGACTTTAAAATCTATTCTAAAAGACACAGGGAGCCAGTGCAGTGTAGCTAAAATAGGAGTAATATGTTCTCTCTTCCAAGTCTAGCAGCAGAGTTTTAAATTAGCTGTGGTTTCTCAATTGACTTTTTGGAAGACCAGTGAAAAGAGCATTACAGTAGTCCAGTCTACTTGAAATAAAAGCACAAATTAACTTCTCAGCATCCTGTTGAGGTAAAAACGCCTGTACTTTGGCAATATTTCTTAGGTGGAAGAATACTGTTTTGGTCACCTTGTTTATGTGTGTTTTAATAACAATTTCCTAACCTATTTAGAAAGTGCATCCCTTTTGGCTTTGGGGCCAACTAATAGTATTTCTGTCTTATCTTCATTTAGTTTCAGTAAATTATTGCTCACCCATTGATTAATTACAGACAGACAGGTAGTCAGGGAGCATAGGGAATTTGCATCCATCGGCTCAACAGAAATGTATAATTGTGTATCATCAGCATAGCTATGAAAACCTGACTGGAACTTCTTTAGAATATTGTTTTCATTTATAAAGTTGTTAAGTTGATTAAAGACTACTTATTCCAGTATCTTGCTCATGAAGTTGGATATAGGCCTGTAATTACTTAGGACACTATAGTGTAAATTAGATTTCTTCCATAGTGGTTTCACAACAGCAGTTTTGTTGGGGATGTGTTGGGGAAAAGTGCAGTCTCAAGAGATGTGTTAATTATTTTTAGAACAGATGTGGAGACACTATTAAAAACATTTAAAAAAGTGGTAGGGACAGGGTCAAGACAGCATGTTGAAGATTTACTATTACAGAGTTCTGCATCAGAGATGCAACTAAAGTTCCTAATAGTTTCCGGCCTGTTACAGGGCAGATCATATGGGTTACTAGTGCTTCTAACAATACCAGATCTAATTGTTGTTATTTTGTTGTTAAATTTTTTTGTGTGCAAATTCTGCACATTTTGAGGCAGAAGCCAGGCTAAGAATATCAGAGGCTGGTGTGGGATTTAATAATCTGTCAATAGTTGAAAACAGTACTCTAGAATTGCTGCTATTCTCTGCAATGATCTTTGAAAAGTGGATTCTTCTCTCAGTGCGGATAGCATTGTTATATGTAGTAATGTGCTCCTCTATGTATGACGTGTCTGTGTCTGTGTCTGTGTGTATATGTAATATATTTATTATATGCAGTTGGCAGTGAGTGGAGATTTTTCTTTACTGCTCAAGTACCAGCGAGTGATGATCGCTGACTGAATTGGAACATTATGCAAAAATCAACACAAAAAGATAAGATAAAACAATGATTGAGTAGACCTGTTCATCCACTTCTCGAAAACGGATATACTTTATTTATCTTCTGTGCTTGCAATATTTCAGAATTATGAACACTTGACTTTCACAGCAAACCGCAGGACACTCAAAAGACCGTAATCCTGCTGCTAAATTTGCCATCTTGAAAAAAGAACATTTAATTTGCTGGGGATACAACAGCACAAGCTAAAGCAAGAAAATAAATGGTCGTAATGAGAGATTTGCCATTGCCAGTGGCCGCTATGGTGTCATCAGACGTCAGAAAACCATAATTGCAGGTCAGTAGAGACCGCGGACGTGCTGGCCATTGGTGCTGGAGGGTCATCAGCTGGATCCAGCTGGTGTCTCAGTGTCTCTGCAGAATGTCTCTGCTCAAAGCTGTCCCCACCAGTTTCAAACCCATTAAGTACAAAGAAGACATCGTTTTATCCGGCTCCTTTGTGGGTTTGAGTCATGGGCCCCTGGCCTTAATCTGGACTCCTGGGTCTTGTGATGTCTTTCAAGTGTTTGTATGTCCATGCGTCATGGCTGTGTGACTGAATTAGGAATTTAAAGCCATTATTTTAAACTGCTGGCGATGCAGTGACTTTCTTGTTTTTGCAGACTGGTTTTCAGTGTCTGAAGAGGTCATTAAAACCTGTGTTTAACTGTTAAACCTGTGTGAAACTCTCCTCTCAGGGCCTTCAGTCTCTATGTGGAGCCCGCTATGACTGCAGTGTGAAAACACAACCTCATTGGTACTGATGGTTTAAACACAAATTTCTTCACAAATGTTTTGCATGAATTATTCTTACTAAAAAATAAAATATGATATCAACCTTATAATTAAGATAATAATATAAATTATAAATGTATTATAAATACTGTGCCATTCATCAGATTGAGAGTATATTTTAGCCTTGGCGTAATCATGACCCTACAAAAGCAGAGAGAGAGGTAATATTGACCCAATTTTGTTTATGGGATATGTGCTATTGATACGTGTTAAGAGTTGTCATACTTAGGTATTTTTAAACATGTACAGTGGGGTCCAGAAGTCTTGAGTCCACTACCAAGATCTGTTTGTTTTCTTCATTCATCAAAAGTAACACACATTTTTACTTGGGAGAACAATTTGACCTCTAACTACTTCACTAAGCTCTGCTGACATAATTACAAACAGCTGCAAAACCTTTTTCAAGATTAAAGCACCTGCAGTAGCAACGAGAACACATAGAGGACCATATTAATGACGTCAGTATCCTGTATTGATTGTTATAAGACCAAAACAACTCACACTGTGTATTAGGAGTGGCCATGTATTAAAACTTAAAATAAGGTAAAAATAATAATACATTTTATTTGTGGGAGCCTTTCAGGACACTCATGGTGACCTTACAGAAAAATTACAGGTCAATATTACCCAATACAATATGCCAAGGCTAGACTTTTGGACTCCATTGTATCTGTTTAATATAATGGTTAAACAACTTCCTTGTTATAACATACCACCATCCACAGTATTGGCCCTGACCCAAGCCTGTCTACAGGTGAATTGTTGCCTGAAGCAGAAAATGTTTGGGATACGTATTTGGGATATGTATTTGGCATATGTATTATGGGATATGTATTTGGGATATGTATTTGCACATGTCAGGTAATGCATTTGCATGCTCAGCTGTCCTCTCCTGGTTCAAGACATTTAATGGAATGGGAGAGTGTGTTTTTGTTTTGGAGCTTTTGCCCAACATGTCATGATGGTGCTGGTCTATTTGACTTCAATAGCACCAGTGTCCCATTTGCATCTGCGTGACAATAACAGACATAATCTGGGCTGCAGAGAGAGCTTTATTTTTTGTTTAAAAAAATCAGTCTTATTGTTCTTTTTTTCGCCCCTGGAATGGGTTAAAGTGGGATCCGAACAGCGCGGTGGCCTTGTTGATCTGATTAATTGATTTGTAGAGATAATCTGCAGTTAATCACCCCAAGCCTGTAGTAGCCTGGACCCATGATTACAGGCCTGCAGAGTGAGTGTGGGGTGGAGGGTTCCCCCTGACTGGGGGGATGGTTTACCCATACAGCACCTGGCTGCAGTCAGGCAAATCTCTCCAAAATAGGCATTCTTACCCAAACAATCCTGTCCTGTCTACAAACATGACCAAATGTGTTGACCAGCTAGAAGGACATCCTGGTTTGGTTCTTTGCCTTCCTATATATTACCTGTTGTAATTATCCATGATACCCTTCAAGGAAATTCTAAAGATGGGGGGGATGTTTATCGAGGATGTTTTAATTGTTCTTCAGCAGATATCCACATGCTTGCTATAGTGGCTTGACACAATTTATAAGTGGAAAATAGAAGTTGTGGGGAGGAGAATGAGATCGGGTCAGAATTTGAGACTTTAATAGACTTTGAAAAACAGCTCAGCATGGCTGCCAAGGTTATGGTTATGAATGTACAACCGTTATTGTAGCCTGCAATATTTACCCAGCGTAGCACCCCAACATAGCAACCATATTGAACAATCAATCAAATTGCCGTAGCACCCCTCAATGCAATTCAGGTATAAAGTACACGCAAGCAAAGTTCATAGAATGTTAGTAATGCTGCAGAGTGAGTAAACTCGATAAAGGATTAAACTAACCACCGCCCATCTCATTTGAATTCCTCAAATATATGATATGATAAACAAGTTGTGCTCCCTGCCAAATAATTATTTTAGAATTTCTCTTGAACGTGTGATGAAAAGCTCTTGACACTCCCACAGAACTGTGTTGTGTGCCCGTGATGTTGATATTATGGGATGGCCGCAAGGTGGCCAGTCGAGCGGAATCCACCCAGGGATCTGTGAAATGCTGTCTCGGCCCACTGTGTTTGTTCATGTCTGGATTTCGGATTTACTCTTTGATTACTTTTTTTTGTGGTGGAAGAGTTAGCCGGGGATGACATCAGGCTATTTTTGTGTTTCAAACTCCACCCATGCTTTAGTTCTGCTCTGGTTTCGTTAAGAAGTGCGGGTGAGAAAAGATTCTTTACAGAAAGAGAATTTGCATGGAACACTGGACTTTGTCAATTCAAAAAAGGTAATTTGGTTTCCAGTCGTTATGTTTCTGTGGCAGTTTGACATTATTTTGCATACTTCCACATGTAAGCACACTGCATTGTAACCTGATCTCTTGTTTCGGCTGAGAAAAGTTGCATGGTATGAGCAATTATGTCTTGTTGAAAAGTCTCGGTGAAGCTGCAGGCTTTTCAATCGACTGTCCTTTTGTGGCAGTAACTTGCATTTCCATCAGCAATGCTGTCATATGTCCTTTGAGATGGCTCTCTCATACAGCTTTTATCAATCAGAAGAACATGAATGTGACAACAACTTGGCAACAGGTTTGAGCTCAGCCATGGATATGTGAGTTGGGTAATGGATTGTGTACTTTAGATCCATATCTGTTTTACAGCTCACTTATGTCTACGTCATCAGCAGTGCATACCAATGGGAGGGCCACGACAATGGCTGTGATGAGCCTGTTTTCTCTGCTTCACTTCTCTAACAGGGCTTGGTGTATTCGTTCTGTTTTTGTAGAGGAGATGAAGGGAGCAGGGCCTCTGGGCAGAGAGGAGTGAAGGACCGAGCAGAGAGAGAAACTGTCTGTAGTTTGGGAGGGCTCAGACTGAAGAGGAGTTCCGGGAAACATGTCTGTGTCGGCCAAGTTGGAGAGAAACGTGTGTGTTCTGCTGCCCAACAAGGAGCAGCTAGACATTACCGTGGGGGTGAGTGTCCTACACATTACTGTGGGGGTGAGTGTCTGCACATTACTGTGGGGGTGAGTGTCTGCACATTACCGTGGGGGTGAGTGTCCTGCACATTACTGTGGGGGTGAGTGTCTGCACATTACTGTGGGGGTGAGTGTCTGCACATTACCGTGGGGGTGAGTGTCTGCACATTACTGTGGGGGTGAGTGTCTGCACATTACTGTGGGGGTGAATGTCTGCACATTACCGTGGGGGTGAGTGTCCTGCACATTACTGTGGGGATGAGTGTCTGATTCCTGGACACTTTCCTAAACACCTTTCCAGTGTTTATTTTAAGATAAATTTAGATTTTATTTTTCTTTATAAAGTCAAAATATAGTTCAAAAGCTAATTGGATATCAGTATTGCATAATACATGTAAGGAAAATTGTTTTCTGAAAAAGTTCCCTTTAAAAGGCCATATGTAATTTTTTTACATTGCAGACAGGCATTTGGTATATCAATCTCCAGTTACAGTTAGTCACTGATTTACTACATGGAAACAATCATGGTAAAGAGTTAGTCCTGAAAAATCAACCACCCGTAACATATTTGATGTATGTGTGCTCTTCTTTCCTTTTTAATGTGTTCTGATCTGTAGAGCATTCCCATCCAGGAGCTAGGGTTGGCTGCACACCTGTCCACAGGTTGCAGATACCTGCATATCCCACGCTGTCTCAGCTGCACTGCCCTAAATCACTGCTCAAATTCCATTATGAAAATGGGAAGAGAATGCAAACAGTCCTTTTATTAACAGTGTCGTAAAAGATAATCGCATGAAGCTTTTATTTGTGTGATGACATGGACAATTGAGATGATGGTCAAACTGATCAGATAGTGTGTGTGCATGTGCATGCATGTGTGTGTGCGTGCATGCGTGTATATGTGTGTGTGTGTGTGTGTGTGTGTTGTGTGTGATGTGCTGTCTGATTTGTATGTACTCAGTCTTTGTTTAAATTGAGAGGTCATTTCAGATGAGATGTGTATTTCCATGCTGACCCGTGTTTCTGTGCCTGTCTGCCTCAGGTGAAAGCCACGGGACAGGAAGTGTTCAGCCGTGTGTCTGAGCTCCTTGGCATAAAGGAACTGCACTTCTTTGGCCTCAGTGTCGTGAAGGGTGAGCTCCCCCTGACCCCACACCTCTATCCCCTTCTACAAACCTACACTCCTGCACTTATACCCTTACTCCTCCCCCTCTCGCCCACTTGTCCTAAACGGCTATATTGATAATATTCCAAATTTGCATTCGCCGATTCTAATATTGGATCTGTGGTTTCTGCAGTGCACTGTGCCTAGTCGGGTGCCCTGGTCTGTGCGGTAGGTCATCCATACCTCCCCTACAAACACAAACATCCAGGTCCTTAAGTCCAGAATTATTTCACATTTCTTTACATAACACATAATATATCTGTGTTAGCTGCAAAACGAGGGGGCCTGTATGACATTTGCACAAAGTAAAAAGAAGCATGGCAGTGTTTCCTGTGTAACAGATGTCAAATCTTTTTGCTAAACTGTTGAAAACATTTTCCCTTTTTAATTCTCTTTCACATACACTCTCACTTTTTTCCCCCTCTATCTCTCTCACTCTCTCTTTCTCTCCCCCTGCACCCCTCCCTGGCCCTTATTAATCCTGTGAAGCCCACCTCCCAAACAAGGACCCTTTTGTTTTTGTAGTGTGGAGGCCAGTGTCCTCTCAGCCCCAGATTCCAGAAATATTAACTTCATTAAGCCTGGAATGTGCTGCTACATTCCTATACAAGAGGGAGGGAGGGAGAGATGGAGAGAGGAGGAGGGGTAGAGAGTGAGCAAGAGAGGTTAGGAGAGAGAGATGGAGAGAATCCTGAGGATGGATCGGGTGAGAGCACACTGGGCAGTTGAAGATGGTATTCTGGTGGGAGTGAGGTGAAGGAGGCAGGGAGGGAGTGAAAGAAAATGGATGAGGGATAGCTGAAAAATGGCTGACTGGCTGTAATAAGTCATGTGCCTTTATTCAATTGGGAGAGGCGGTATAAATACCACTTGCTTACCTCTCAAGTCAAGTGGCCATATGAGTGGGTTGTGCTCAAGCCAAGTTGATTGTATTCTGTGTGACCTCCATGTTACATGCTTAAGAGTGCAATGGGGCTCACAGATACACTGTTTAATTTGGGCCTCTTTCAGAAATGTGCTGTAAATTGAATACACGTTGTTTTTTAGTATGGTTTGCAGGTTAGGTTAACGTCTCATCACCAGCAGTGACGTGTGTGTGTGTGTGGGGGGGGTGTGGGAGTTCTCTACACTAATTAATGTAATTGTTGGACACATTTCAGGCATGATTACAGTATTCTGTTGTTTATTTGTTTTTTATCCTTTTTGTTTCCCTCAGACAATGAGTACATATTTCTGGATCTGGAAGAAAAACTAACCAAGTACTTCCCCAAGGAATGGAAGCAGGACTCTGGGAAGGTAAGAGACACAGGGAGGGACTGAACACTGCTCCAAACCACTGGTCCAAACCGCTGCTCCAAACCGCTGCTTCAAACCGCTGCTTCAAACCGCTGCCCCATACCGCTGCCCCACACCACTGCCCCACACCGCTGCCCCACTGTTTTCCCTGCCCTTGCACTTGCATAATTTGAAAGATACAAGAATGATTTGGTGTAACGGTAAATTTACGTATATACTCAATAAATCATGAAAATGTTTTGAAAGCAGTGTTAACACAGAGTTCATGTTAAACACAGGCAAGATTGTGTCCGCTGTGTAACCCTGTGTCTGTGTGTGTGCGTGCGTGTAGGGGGCCCACAGGAGAGCGCTCCCCTTGCTGCTGTGTCTCAGGGTGCAGTACTACGTGGAGAATGGTCGGCTCATCTGGTGAGTCCCGCCGCTCTGCCTTCACTTCGGTCATCCTGAATGACCGCTGGCCGTCTGACCCTGCCTTTGGCCAGTCTGTGTGGACTGAGTGCAGTTCATGGACTGATTATCACAGTTAGGGGCACCTTTCCCTGCCGGTAAACCCTCTTTCCCTCTTTCCCTCTTTCCCTCTTTCCCTCTTTCCCTCTCTCCCTCTCTCCCTCTCTCTCCCTCTCTTTCTCTTATCTCTCTCTCTGTCTCTCTCCCTCCATGATACCAGTGACCGGAGGGCAAGGCGGCTGTACTACGCTGACCTTCGAGAGCGGGTGCTGCGGTCCGAGTGTCGCCAGCAGGAGGCACTATACTTCGAGCTGGCGGGTTACGCGCTGCAGGCCGACCTGACTGACTACCCCCGGAAGGGGCCAGCAGGAGAGGGAGGAGGCCAGTACTTCCAGCCCAAGGACTATTTCCCCCCCTGGGTGAGTGTTTGTGTGTCTGCGTTTCTCTGTTGATGCACATTGGTTCCTTTTGTGTGAGTGGCAGCAGTGTTAGCATAATGGTTAAGGAACTGGGCTTGTAACGCAAAGGTTGGAGGTTCGATCCCAGGTGGGGCACTGCCGTTGTACCCTTGAGCAAGGTACTTAACCTGGATTGCTTCAGTAAATATCCAGCTGTATAAATGGATTGTATGTAAAGAAATGTGAAACTGTGTAAGTCACTCTGGATAAGAGCATCTGCTAAATGCCTATAATGTACTGTAATGTAATGAGTAATTAGTGGACAAGCTACATGGATAACCTCCTTAACTCTGACTAGAGGTTTACATTTGTGAATACCCTTTTGAAAACATGCTGAGCAGCAGGGCATGGAGCTGAAGAGCACTGTTTATGTTTCAGCAGATAGACTGGGCTGTATGTCTTCAGTACATCTGGCTGATTTCAGCTGAAATGGGTGTTACCTGATGCATCGTCCCTCTCTAGCCAGACGATACAAAACAAATGCTGCCCTGAACTGATGAAGTAATAAACCTATAGTAAATCTGTCCCCCTCCCTACAGATCATGGCGAAGCGCGGGTGCGAGTACCTCCTTCGCCACGGACCGAA
The DNA here is from genome assembly GCA_029706075.1 of Aldrovandia affinis. Taxonomy (NCBI): domain Eukaryota; kingdom Metazoa; phylum Chordata; class Actinopteri; order Notacanthiformes; family Halosauridae; genus Aldrovandia; species Aldrovandia affinis. The sequence continues at coordinate 1,049,321 of JAINUG010000249.1, read as the reverse complement.
GGTTCACAGGGAGCTGTGGGGCATGCCGGCCCGAGACGCCGTTCTCCTTTTCATCCGGGAGTCCTGCCGCCTTGAGGACGTGCCTGTCACCTTCTACAGGCTGCAGAAGGTCAGAGGGGTCACAGGGTCAGGGGTCATAGGGACGATCTATCTGCTCTTTAACCCCCTGAGGTTGACGGAAGCGCCGACGCTCCCAGCAGTAATAAAAGTATATTCTAACGTCTCGAGATTTTATCATACACACAATGCAAAAACATTGACAGAAACCTTAGAATCGTGACTTTCAGATTTGAGCACTGGCAAATAATATGAGATTTTTTAAATTAGGTTAATTAGACCAAAAGTAAACCTTGCCTTTTACTCTCTTTTTTACCTGGAAGTGCCGTCCCCCTTCTATTGACATGTTAACTAGGTGCTAGTCTCGGGGAGGGGCGTGGGGCCATGTGTGAAATCGCAGCGTAAACAATGTCCCGACATTATATCGCATCTTGTCTGTGTTTACGGTTGCGATCTGCCAGCAACAGACGGTGTATGCTGATATTTATTTTATTTCCAAATATATGAATTCCGCGTCTTGTGACGCTATACGGAATCATTGCGAACTACTGCGAATAATTAACAGGAGGATATTTAACCAGCTGGCATTCTCTGTTTCGGCGCTTGGACATTATCTAGCTTAGCTTGATAGTACCTATTGTGATTCATGTTTCTTGCCTCTCGAGAAGTTGTTTGTTCGTGTGCTTGTTGTTGTTTAGATTCCCAGCGTTTAGTTTATATCAAGTTTTTGGATACGTGGATTTACCTGTTTACTTTGCTTTGTTTGTTCCTGATCTTTGGTTTTGTTTTGTTTGTCTTTCCGTGTCTTCGCAGACACGGATTTTGTTTTCGTTTTCCGACAGACGTTTAACGATAAATATCTTAAACCCAGAAAACTTGCTACTTTTGATCATGTGCCTGTGTCCACTGCCAAATAGACTCTGGATGTTGGCAAATTGGCTTCTGTTGGTTGCAAGAAATGCGTACTCTGCAAGATGTCGGGGAAACGGCGGTTTGTGACGTTCCCTTGTGTCTACAGTTGACCAGAAACTGTTTTGAGAAGTGGCACCAAAGACTGAAAGAACAGATTGTCTCACCATGTTTTAATTTTGATTTTTTTGTATATAGTTTGTTTTCAATGAATCTTCCCAAATGAAAAAAAAACTTTCTGCATGGCTCACTGACTATTGCTTACTCTGATGGCTTTTGTCTTTGTCTGATGGCCTTTGAGAGAGAGATGGCCCATCTGACAGATCTTACAGGTGTGGACAAGCCTCAGGTGTGGATCATGAATATTCATGAAATTAGCATATAGCCCTCCCACAGCCTGAAATAAATGTGACCAGTTCTGATAAAAACTGTTTTTTAGCTATTTAGATCTCAGATGTGCTAAACTACTTTCACACTCTTACATAACCAAGACCTTGATGAACAAACGCATATTGGCAAAACAATTCATCACTATAGTTTAGTGTGTGCTTTCACAACTTTTGTGACAGCAGAAAAATTTACTCTTTATAACTTGTGTGTTTGTAGATCTATTTGCAAGCTGCATATGATACTGACCAAACTATTGATGGCATATAAATGTAGCTGTGATTGTCCTTCAAATAAAAATATCAAACACTTTGGAGTAAGTGTGTGTTAAGTTGATGAAATTGAGATAAATATCAGACCATGCCAAAATCACAAACCTCCTCTAAGCTTAGCATGGACCTCAGAGGGTTAATCCAGCAGGGTCAAACTGCCCTGGACCCCAAGGTCCACACATTTTCGATTGACCCA